>BLSH010224962.1:58961-71194 GCA_018402905.1 Glandirana rugosa
CGACTTCCCGTCGGTCAGTTGTTCGTAAAGTGACCAAACGGGAATCTTCGGTAGTGTCGGTATGGATGATTACCGTACCGACACTAACTGGTCACGTAGTACACTGGGTCGGAGAAATATTCGACCTCAGTGTCACGACGTACAGTGTACGAGAACCCAATCATATCCCTCTCCTTCGACGGACGCAAAAACACTCCCTCTCTAACGTCTATAAAATTGTAGACTAGGACGTAGGACTCTAATGATGACGACAACGAGACTCCCTGTCTAACGTCTTTAAACTCTAAAGTGTATGACGACGAAACTCACTGTGTAACGTCTAGTTTGGGACGGATCGTGTTGCTAGCAATGCTAGCATGTGTTGTTTGATCTGCAATGTGTCACTCAAAGCAGCAGTATGTGAAATCTCAAATTTCTGCAATCTGTCCCTCAGAGCAACAGCAGTAGTAATCTCAGGATGCAGGATCAGATGTTAAAATATCTGCAATCTCTCCCTCACAAAAACGCAGGCAGCTTCCTCTCCCTATACTAACCCAAGAGCATGTGACATGCAGCACTGTGACTCCAGCTTATAAAGAGGCTGGGTCACATGATGCACTGGTCAATCACAGCCATGCCATTAGTAGGTATGGCTGTGATGGCTTCTAAGGGCAAACCAGTGAAATGCTTGTTGACTGGCTGCCCTTCAGCTATTCAACATGCGTGATCAACTACCAGAACCCAGAACCCGAACGTTTTTTGAAATGTCCGTGTTCGGGCCCGGGTCCCGGACACCCGAAAGTTCGGTACGGACCCGAACGTTACAGTCCGAGTTCGCTCAACACTAGTCACTAACCCTCAAGCAGTAATATCTTATATCAACCAAATAACAGCGTACCAATTACTGTCCACCCACAAAGTGGGCGACATTACCCACTGTGGGGGGGTTAGCTCAATTGGGATCACCTTCCCTGGAAAAAGGCATTCCAAACGGCAGGTTTGCTTAAAATCTGGCTTGTAGCCAGATTTATTTAAACGGTTGCATGTAGAAATCAAATAAACAAAACAGAAAATAAATCCTCGCCATCTAAGCACTAACTAAACATTTCAGTTTTTCCTAACTGAGTAGTGCAGGGCTTCTTCCAGACACCCACAAAACATAGACAGTGCAAACCTTTGTGTCTCAGTCCATAAGCAAACTTCCATACCTCAGCTCTCTCACGCTGATGGCTCCTGAGTCCCAGGCCAGAGCAAAACTTTCCTCTTTTCCTGGTTATTTAAACCATCTGATGGTGGACTCCAGTGGACCACAAAATCTGGTCCGGAACCAACCCTGGCAAGGTGGCTGGTAAAACCCGGACCAGATTCCACCTTAGTCCACTCCAAATGAACACATGCGAGGTGACACATATCATCCATCGATCACCTAGCCTTGCATAATGTGACATATCTCCGCCCCGCTCAAGCCCCTGCGGCTGAGCAACTGTGCCAATCTCCCAACCAGACAGTGGACCCGGGAAAGGGCATCTGCATTATTCAGGAGTTTCCCCGCTCTGTGCTCCACTGTGAACTTGAATGCTTGCAGAGCAAGGAACCACCTTGTCACCCAACTGTTTTTCTCCTTGTTATCACACATCCACTTAACATTCCTTTTCAACAATTGCATTGTTTTTCTCATGTCTGTTGAGTTTTCTGCTAAGATAGACCACTGGGTGCTTATCCTCGTCTCTGATCTGGGACAGTACAGCACCCAGTCCCACATCAGAGGTGTCCGTCTGTACCACAAATTCCATTGTGAAATCTGGGGTCACGAGCACAGGTTGTGCACAAAGGGCTTGCTTCAACATTTGAAATGCGTTCTCTGCCTCCGGATTCCACTTGATCATAACAGACCCTCTACCCTTCGTCAGATCTGTCAGTGGCACTGCAATGGTGGTAATATTGGGAATAAAGCGCCTGTAGTATACTGTGATCCCAAGAAATGCACAAACTTGCTTTTTATTTATAGGCTGGGGCCACTTTTGAACGGCCTAAATTTTATTGATGCGAGGTTTGATCAGCCCCCGACCAATAATGTAACCAAGGGTTATGGCCTTCTCCAAGCCTATGGCACACTTTCTGAGGTTGGCCGTGAGTCCTGGTTTCCTAAGGGAATCTACTACTGCTTGTACCCGGGGCAAATGGGATTCCCAATCTGGGCTGTGGATGACTACATTGTCCAAATAGGCGGCTGCGTATTGGCGATGTGGTCTTAAGGACTTATCCATTATTCTCTGGAACGAGGCAGGAATACCATGCAAGCCAAAAGGCATCTGCTCATACTGGAAGGACCCCTTGGGGGTAGAAAATGCAGTTTTCTCTTTCGCCGACTCCATTAGGGGTATCTGCCAATAATCTTTAGTCAGGCACTACCCAATCTGTCAACAAGCTCGTCGAGCCAAGGCATTGGGTACGCATTGAATTTGGATACACTGTTTATCTTTCTGAAATCATTACAAAACCTTATCGTTCCATCTGGTTTTGGGACCAATACTATAGGACTGAACCAGTCACTGTGGGGCTCCTCTATCATGTCCAGCTCTAACATGTTCTTTACTTCATTTGCAACTGCTTCACACCTAGCCTTGGGTATTCTATAGGGCTTTACGTTTATGCGGACACCTGGTTCTGTAATTATGTCATGCTGCATAGCTGTGGTCAGCCCGGGCAGGTGAGAGAAAAAGTACCGTATTTGCCGGCGTATAAGACAACTGGGCGTATAAGACGACCCCTTACTTTTCCTGTTAAAATATAGGGTTTGGGTTATACTCACCGTATAAGACTACCCCTCTTCCGCGATCTCAACGCGGCTTGTAAGGAGACTTCTATCATAGAAGTCAATGCAAGTCGCGCTGAGATCGCCCTGAAAATAGCGCAGTAAGCGGCACGATGCGGCGCGACTTGCCAGGGCGAAGCAAGTCGCCCCTCTCGAGGTGATCTCAGCGCAGCTTGTGAGATCGCCCTGAAAATAGTGCAGGAACCATTTTTCTAAGTCGGAGCGAAGCGATTCGCTCCTATTAGAATGGTTCCATTTCACAGCATTGAGACGACTTGTCAGGCGACTCAAGTCGCCTGACAAGTCGCCTAGATGTGAACGGGCCACTTTTTTACATTTGGTGGTCACAAGCTAAAAGCATTTTTTTTTGCTAGAGAATTACTTAGAACCCCCAAACATTATATATATTTTTTTCAAACACCCTAGAGAATAAAATGGCAATTGTTTCAATACTTTTTGTCACATGGTATTTGCGCAGCGGTCTTTCAAGCGTGATTTTTTTGGAACAATTTTACTTACTTTACTTTACTTAGTTAAAAAATAAGACAACAGTAAAGTTAGCCCAATTTTTTTGCATATTGTGAAAGAGGATGTTACGCCGAGTAAATAGATACCATACATGACATGGTTGAAAATTGCGCGCACTCGCGGAATGGCGACAAAGTCCTGTATTTAAAAAGTTCCATAGGCGACGCTTTAAACATTTTTAACGGTTACCAGGTTAGAGGTGCAGAGGAGGTCTTTTGCTAGAATTATTGCGCATACTCTGGGGATCGCGGCGATACCTCACATGTGTGGTTTGAACACCGTTTTCATATGTGGGCGCGACTTACGTTTGCGTATTCTTTGCTGCACGAGCTCGCGGGGACGGTGGCGATTTAAATCTTTTTTTTATTATTATTTATTTATTTATTTTTAGCACTGTTCCTTTAAAAAAAAAAAATCTGATCACTTTTATTGCTATCACAAGGAATGTAAACATCCCTTGTGATAGTAATATATGGTGACAGGTACTCTTTTTGTCTAAAAGACCCCCCATCCCTCCTTTGCACTTCACAGTATTCAGATCGCCAAAAACGGTGATTCTGAATACTGTCACTTTTTTAAAATTGACGCCGTTAGCCGCCGAGTAAACCGGAAGTGACGTTGTGACGTCGCTTCCAGAATTTGCTGAAGGTGCAGGCTATGTCCCGGGAGAGCCACTCAAACCCGACCGCCGCCTATTTACGGCGCTGGTCGGGAAGTGGTTGTGAACCGGCCCTAATCCCCGGCGTATAAGACGACCCCCAACTTTTGAGAAGAGTTTTATGGGTTAAAAAGTCGTCTTATACGCCGGCAAATACGGTATCTTATTCACAAATTCTTTAACATCCTTCTGTTGGGCCACTGACAAGGTTTCAGTTATGGGTACTTCAGGAGTCACAGGGGCCATGTCCTTTTGGGGGGTTGGCATTGCCAGTAAAGACTATTTGTCCTTCCAAGTTTTCAAGAGATTAATGGGATATATTTGCTTGGTTTTTCTTGTCCTTGGCTGGTAAACTTTGTAGTTTACCTCCCCTACTCTTTCCATGATTTCAAAGGGACCTTGCCACTTTGCTAGGAATTTACTCTCAACGGTGGGAACTAGTACCAGCACACTATCACTAGGGCTGAAGACCCGGGTCTTGGCCACCCGATTATAAACCCTTCTCTGGGCCTCCTGGGCTTGCTCTATATGTTCCCATACAAGAGGCATGACAGAAGCAATTCTATCTTGCATCAGTGAGATATGCTCAATGACGCTTCTATAAGGCGTGGTCGTCCTCTCCTACGTTTCTTTTGCAACATCTAGCAATCCCCTGGGATGTCTCCCCTACAGTAGTTCAAAAGGTGAGTAACCTGTTGATGCCTGAGGTATCTCCCATATGGCAAACATGAGGTAAGGCATCACAAAATCCCAATTTCTCCCATCTTTGTCTGCCACCTTTTTTAACATGCTTTTGAGCATTTTGTTAAATCTCTCCACAAGACCATCAGTTTGCGGATGGTAGACAAAGGTACGGAGATGGGAGATTTTGAAGAACTTACACAATTCTTTAGTGACTTGGGACATAAATGGGGTGCCTTGATCTGTCAGTATATTTATTTTGGAATACCTACACGACGAAGCTCTTTGGTAATAGTTTTAGCTGAGGTATTACGCAAGGGAATGGCTTCAGGATATCGTGTGGCATAGTTGAGTATTACCAGTATGTGCTGATGGCCCTGGGCAGATTTTACTACTGGTCCCACCAGATCCATGCCAATCCTTTCAAAGGCACTTCAATGATTGGTAATGGTACCAGTGGACTGCGAAAATGGGGCGATGGTACAGAATACTGACATTCTGGGCATGACTCACAATGTTCTTTGACATCTGCATATAACCCGGGCCAAAAGAATCTATGGGTTATTCTCTCCCTGGTCTTCTCAATACCCAGATTTCCCCCCATCATATGACCATGGGACAAATCTAATGTCATCCGGCGATAGGGTTTGGGAACCACTAGCTGCTCTACCTCCTCCTCCCCTTCATTCACCACCTGATACAACAAGTTATTTTTAAGAGCCATGTAGGGAAAAGACACCTCTATATTAGGTTCAACAGGTTCCTCATCTACCATTTTAATGTTATCTCTGGCTCTATTGAGTGTGGCATATTTTAGTTGTTCCGTACAAAAATCATATTTTCTGACTTCTAAGTCAGGCACCACATTCTGTCCACTCTCATTAATAGAGTCAGAAATTCTTTCTTGTTCATGAACCTCGAGCTGGGGGCTGGATTCCAGCTCCTCCTGGTCCCCAGCCATTACAGAAAAAGGAAAAAGACCCATGCCTCCGTTGGACACACCCACAGCCTCCTTTTCAATTTTGCAATCAAAAGGGTCCGAAGTGTGTTCCAGTGTTTCCCTAGCAGGGGGAGCTCTGTCCTCCCGACTCCTTTTGTTTTCCCATAAACTCCAAAAGTGTGGAAAATCTCTCCCCACCAGGACCTCATGAAGCAGGGAGGGTACCACCCCCACTGAATGTGTCACCATCTGTCCCCATCTGTCACCAGGGGGAACCAATCTCAACCACAGCAGTCTGGTGTCACCATGTATGCAAATAACCCCAATAGTGCTAGGGTGTAACTTTGCGGGATTTACACAATCACCTTTGATTAAGGTCACCACACTACCAGAATCTAGCTGAGCTGTGATAGGCTTTCCATCAACTGAAATTACACACATTTGCTTTTTCATGCATTCCTGACATGTTGCAGTACATGCTACCTGTGCAAAACAAGACATGCATTTTTTTAAGTTAGCATTATCGCATTGCATTGGTTCATCATTTAGGGAACAGTTAGCAGCAATATGTACCAACGCATGGTAGTGATAACATTTTATATGTTCTGTACCCAGTCCTCTAAACAGCCTCAGAGACCTTCCTGACCTATTTGGCCAGTTTCCAGGTTTTTAGCCGATAGTGTTATTATCTGTGGCAACAGACTTGTAATTTCTCCTCACGCCCTTGAACCCTGGAACAGTCTTACCGGATCCTCCGGGCGATTTTTCACCCCTAGAGACAGAGAGTGGGGCACGAATGGGTTCAACAAGTCCTCAGCTGCCATATATCTTTCCCCCAGGTCAACCAGCTGGTTTGTAGTCTTAGGGTCCTAATGGCTGACCCACTTCCTCAAAGTGGCAGGAAGCGCACGTAAATAACAGTCCATGACCACAGAAAACAGAACAGGACAATGCAATATCCAAAACAACCACAAGATGGCAGTGTAATAACCAACTATACAAACATTACTATAACTATGCATAGCATTATGTTACATGATAAGTGTAACAGCACACTCCCCATCTGGTATTGTAAATACCACTATGTTATATCATAACGGTAGTTATGCAATGCAAATAAACAATGGTGCAAATTGCAGTTGTCTTGAAGATCTGAAAGACAAGAAATAACATGCATGTATATGCAACAACAATTAAAGAAGGCATTAAGAAATGTCACTTAACATTCAAGGCGCATTCTTCTTGTGGTAGAAACTGAATCCAACAGACCCAGGTAAGCAAGTTCAGTCTCCAAAAGGCAAGAGTAAAACAAGTTCTGTGATGAGTCTGAGGAAAGTCTTTATAGCTCCTTGTCTGGCAACCTTCACCTCTACCTTACGTACCATACCATCACCGGGGATGGTCTTTAAAATGAGTCCCATGGGCCATTCATTTCTTTCGGCTTGCTGGTCTTTGAGCAGAACAAGGTCTCCAATTTGGAGCTTAGGGTTCAGATCAGCGGCAAAGGTCTTGACTGCAGGACGAATCTCTGGATCGTTGTCAGGATCTAGAAGACTAAAGACCTCAGGTGTAGTTTCTTCTGTATGATCCAGCAGGAATTCAGGTCCTGTTAACTAAGAAGAGTTTGCAAGGACACTTGCAGACATTGGTCTGGTGGCATGATCTGCAGGATTATGCTCTGATGGAACATGATGCCATTGTTCAAGCCTTAAAGATTTTCTGATTCTTTCTACACGATTGCTGACATAGACATAAAAGCGTTTTGTCCAATTGTATATGTAGCCCAAAACAACCTTGCTGTCTGTGTAGAAGTTGATGTCATCTATTTGAATGTCTAGCTCACACAGTATAAAATCTGTATGGCTAGTACAGTCCCACAAAGTTCAAGCCTGGGAATTGTGTGCTCAGGCTTAAGCTCTAACTTAGCTTTGCCAAACAGAAACCCTACATGGGTTTGATTGTGAGAGTCTCTTACCTTGAGGTAGGCAACAGCTGCTATGACCTCAGTGGATGCATCTGAGAAGATATGAATCTCTTTTCTCTGGCTTGCAGCAAGGGAAGCTGAAGTGTAGCAGCGTGGTATATCAATTCCATCTAAGGCATGTAGAGATTGTTTCCAGGACTCCCACTTTGAATATTTGTCTGTTGGTAGCGAAGCATCCCAATCTTGAATAGTCTCTGATAGTCTTAATAAGGATTTACCTTGTATGGTAATGGGAGCCACGAATCCCAGTGGATCGTATAGACGGTTCGCCACTGACAGGACACCACTGTGGAGAATGGCTTGTCTGCAGAGCTAACTTGAAAGCCAAAGGTGTCCTTAAATAAGTTCCACCGTAAGCCCAGACTTCTCTGAACAGGAGACCTGTCCATTTCCAGATTTAAATCTTTAAATCCTGTGGCATGATCACCAGGCTGAAAGGCTTTCATCACAGCAGCACTGTTTGAGTCAATCTTTTGAAGTCTGAGGTTGGCCTCAGAAAGCATAACTTGAGTCCTTTGGGGCAGGTCGATGGCTTCTTCATCTGTGGGTAAGGATTTGAGTCCACCATCCACGTAGAAGTCTCTATCAACGAAGTGTCGAGCATCTGCACTGTAATCCTTTTCACTATCAAGAGCAGTCCTACGTAGACCATATGTTGCTACAGCAGGTGAGGGACGTTTCCAAAGACATGTACTTTCATGCGGTATTCAATCACTTCATTGTTTATGTTGTTGTCACGGTGCCACAGAAATCTTAGGAAGTTCCTTTGGTCTTCTCTTACTACAAAGCAATGGAACATTTGTTCAATGTCAGCAGTTATAGAACAAAAATTCCTCTACACTCACATCACCAAGTAGGTAATGGGAAATAGTGCTGCATCCCTAAGCTATACAGAAACAACCAAAATGAGGCCCGGTGGGACTTTCTGTAGCACTATTGTCCAAAAAGGGTACTGAACTATAACATAGGTAAAAACAGTGTTTATTTGATCAAGGTTAAAGTATCACATGGTAGGTGACATACAAATGGGGAGGGAAGTAGGGAAGGCAGTAAAAAACACTAAAACATAAATAAACAGTGTTAAACCAGAAGGCCAATCAGACATCAAATGTGGCCTGATGATTACTGGTTTGCTGAGATTCCAACATGTTTTGAAGTTTGAATTTAATTATACTTCTTCCTCAGGGAAAACAACACTGTATGAGGTGGTTCTGCAAGGTAATGACAAACCTGAATACATTACACATATCCAACATGTTCACACAAGTATAACAACAGTATAGCAACAATTTGACAGTAGCGTATATATACACACAGATAACTGTTCATATGAGCATGTACCTGTCTTAAGGGAGTGGCGGTACTTACCCGGATATACTAGTGGTTGAAAAAAATAAGTGTAGAAGTTCAGAAAAAAAGCTGGTCAGATGGCCAGCGAACAACATTGATATATGGCCCCCAGACGTCGCGTCCAAACAATAAAGTGCACGGCCGGGCAGGCAGCGAGCGGCGTCCGCCAATTGCCTCAGTTAAGTCCGTTCTCTCCCACAAGAACCAAAATAAGGGGAACAGGGAGTTTCCCCTACCTGGTGCTCCTATAGAATAAAAATTTTAAAATGGTAGATAAGTGTAATGAGCTGATGATGTATCAATAAGTATGCAGAACATCCGGTGATGTAGCCAGCAGCCCTACTTACTATAAAAGGGTAGGTAGCGCAGGAGGCCCAAAAACAGAGCAAATGTTTATAGGAGACAAGAGCCTAGGAGTAGACAAAAAAAAGGAATGAAGGATAAAGGTCTATGGGTTAGACCGGTAGGTTCAATCCATTAGGAAGTGAATAATCGTAGCAAAAAACGAGAAAGGAAATAGCTCTATGTGCCCGAACTGGCTTACCTGCATTATAGAGAGCAGAGAGAGATGGTGAGCACGTTGTCGAATGGCATGGGGCGTGTAGTATCTGAAAGAAGCCAAAGTATATATAGGGAGGGCCTACCAGTAATCAAGAGGGGCCCGCCCATTGGAGAGGATGGACGGCCGTCGATTGGGCAGCCAAGGGTCAGGTATGATCCTGTCCAGCCCTCCATTATTGGTGCCAATCCCCCCTGGGGAGCCAGACGGGAAGCGATTCCCCGTCCTGTTGGATCCCCGCCACGACAGTGTCCGACACCGCCTCACCGAGTGTGGTGATGTCACCTGCATGCGCGACGGCGCCTGACATCATCGCGGTGCCGGTGTACGCACTGATGCCATGCACAAGCTGATGGAGAGGGCGGAGACGAATCCCCTGCAGTAGCGAATTACGGCCCCACTAGCTGCAGTGCCAGCTGAGGGGCACACGTGCGCCATGGTGGGAATTGCCAAGGCGTCACCCATAGAGAACCAAGGGCGGAAGCCCAGCACCGTCCAGCGGCCCACACGTAATAGAACGAACGTGTAATGGCCGAAGGGGGAACAAAGTGTCTCCAAATAAGGCCAATGCAAGAGGCCTCCATGTCCGGAATGGCAATGCAAATACATGTCAACAAATGTCTGCACCGTGGGCAATAAGAACCAAGGGGAGACATACGAGGTAGTCACTGACAAGTTGCAAAAAAAAAAAAAGGGGGCCATATGTATCCAGGTAACCGCCTAACCGTTGGATAACAAACGCATGTCCATGTACAAAAGAAAATGGCCAATAAAGGGAAATGGGGGGCAGAGAGTGGCACATACAACAATTAAATAGCAATACAACACCCTGCATAAAGCTAAGTAGATATGCTTGTTGAACAAAAGAGAAAAGAAAAGAAAGAAGGGGGGAAGAAGAAGGAGAGAAAAGGGAAAGGGAGGGAGGGTGGGCAGGGGAAAGAAGAGGAAGGGAACAAGCAAGAGGTAGGGTACATGGGAATGAAAATCAGTCCACAAGTTCACGATCTAACTGTCCTGAAGAGAAACCTGGGAGAAATGGTTTGAAATTCATTACCCCATTCAACCCAGGAGGTTCTGTAGCATTAAGGGTGGAAATCTCGTTCTCATTGCAAGAGCAATTTATCAAAATCCCCGCCTCGTGGGTTGACATGTACCCGATCTAAGGCTACAAACATGACCCTAGGCATAAGGCCACAGTGTAGCACTCTGATGTGACGTCCAAGGGGGGTATCTGGATCCCCCTTCTTTATGTTGAGGATGTGGCGGCTCATACGTCGACGGAACTGTTGAATAGTCTTCCCGACGTAGAAGCAGCCACATCCACACTGTAATAAATAGACCACCCCGTGGTCTGACAATTGACAAAATGTCTGGATTTGAGTACCCGGTGATTTGGTAATGTAATATGTTTTCTTGTGTCCAAGTATCTACACTGTGAACATGTCCCACACATGAAAGTGCCCCAGTGGGAGCAGGGGTCACCTCCAGTATGGGCCGTATGCTCACTGTGCACCAACATGTCTCCAATCGAGGTTGCCCTGCGGTATGTAATAAGGGGATTGGGAGGTACAAACGGCCCACTACTGGATCCAGGGTAAGTAGATGCCAGTGTTGCTTGAGGATTAGTGTTGAGCGAACCCGGACTGTAACGTTCGGGTCCGTACCAAACTTTCGGGTGTCCGGGACCCGGACCCGGACATTTCAAAAAACATTCGGGTTCGGTCCGGGGTTCTGCTATTTTACTCCACGTGTTGAGAAGCTGCAGGGCAGCCAATGAACAAGCGTTTCACTGGTTTGCCCTTAGAAGCCATCACAGCCATGCCTACTAATGGCATGGCTGTGATTGGCCAGTGCATCATGTGATCCAGCCTCTTTATAAGCTGGAGTCACATAGTACTGCAGTCACATGCTCTTGGGTTAGTGTAGGGAGAGGAAGCTGACAGCGTGAGGGAGAGAATAGACACATTTTAAGATCTGATCCTGCATCCTGAGATAGATTACTTTACTACTGCTGTGCTGTTGCTCTGAGGACAGATAGCAGAAATTAGAGATTTCACATACCGCTGCTTTGAGTTGCAGAGCAAACTCTGCATAAAACAACGATCGCTACGATCCTGCTCAACGATCAGATTGTTGGAGGAATTTGAGATTTCAATAGCTGCTGCTTTGAGTTGCAGATCAAACTCTGCATAAAACAACGATCGCTACGATCCTGCTCAACGATCAGATTGTTGGAGGAATTTGAGATTTCAAATACTGCTGCTTAGAGTTGGAGATTGCAGATTAAACTCTGTCTAACGCAACGATCTTACGTTCGTACACAACGATCAGATTGTGGGATCGTACACAACGATCAGATTGTGGGAGTAATTTGAGATTTCACATACTGCTGCTTTGAGTGATCTGACTGCACTAGGTAGAGGCTTCTGCTTAGAGGGACAGATTCTTGTTCCAAAACCATTGCCTACTCCTATAGGGCCAGCTGTTGCTGTAAGTGACACATTATTGTTGAAAAATCATCTTCATCTCCTAGTTCTAAAGGGAGAGTTTCCAGGTGTTGCTTAGAGGGACAGATTTATGTTAAAAAACCATTGCCTACTCCTATAGGGCCAGCTGTTGCTGTAAGTGACACATTATTGTTGAAAAATCATCTCCTAGTTCTAAAGGGAGAGTTTCCAGGTGTTGCTTATGAATGTCGTTGTCGACCGGGATATCCTCATCCGTTACCAAAAAATTGTT
>BLSH010224962.1:80084-135099 GCA_018402905.1 Glandirana rugosa
GCTGTAGTTTCACACACAGTTTCCAGATGTTTGCAGAACAGTGATATGGGTTCACCCCGGTTTTTGTTAAAGTGACACACAGACTTTCCAGATGTTTGCAGAACAGTAGTTCAGTTAGTCCCAGTTTCATTTAAAGTGACACACACAGTTTCCAGATGTTTGCAGAACAGTAGTTCAGTTAGTCCCGGTTTCATTTAAAGTGACACACAGAGTTTCCAGATGTTTTCAGAACAGTAATTCAGTTAGTCCCGGTTTCATTTAAAGTGACACACACACAGTTTCCAGATGTTTGCAGAACAGTAGTTTCGTTAGTACCGGTTTTATTTAAAGTGACACACACAGTTTCCAGATGTTTGCAGAACAGTAGTTCAGTTAGTCCCAGTTTTATTTAAAGTGACACACAGACTTTCCAGATGTTTGCAGAACAGTAGTTCAGTTAGTCCCGGTTTTATTTAAAGTGACACACACAGTTTCCAGATGTTTGCAGAACAGTGATATGGGTTCTCCCGGCTTATTTATACTTTTTTGACACAGTTTGAAGATGATTTTAGAACAGTTATATGGCTTCTACCGTTAATTAATACTTTTCAGACCCAGTTTGAAGATGGTCCACATCCATCTCCATTTTGGATTTTTTTTATGTTTTTTTTTTTTTTTAAATGCTTTTAGTTATTTCCCTGTCCCCATTTCTTTGTAGGGCACTTGTTCCACCCTTACCCCCATTTCCATCCTTTTGCAGACCTCTAGGACTTTCCAGGACTATTTTACAGCCATTTTTGTGCCTAAAAGTTTGGGTCCCCATTGATTTCAATGGGGTTCAGGGTCCGGGACATAGTTCGGGTTCTGTCCGGACCCGAACCCCGACTTTGTCCCGAAGGTCGGCCGAACCAGCAGAACCCGGACTTCTAGAAGTTCACTCAACTCTAGTGATAAGATGATGACTCGTAACAAAGGGGGCCAGTTTGGGATCCATTGTTAAGAGATGCCAATATTTGCTGTAAATATCTCGAACTTGTCTGTGTTGTTGACTAAATGTAGTAATTATTCTGGTAAATCCCTTATCCGACCTGGTTCTCTGTAGGAATGGAAGTTTGTATCTGGATTTGGCCTTGGCTTTATTATATGTTTTTCGAAGGCAAAAGTTAGAATAGCCCCGCTCCCGTAGCCTGGTTCTTAGTACCTTGGCTTCTCTTTCAAACAGGGATTCATTGGAGCAATTATGTCTAGCCCGGATATATTGTCCGTAAGGGATAGATCTCTTTAAGGATGTAGGGTGAAAGCTAGAGGCTTCTAAAATGGTATTTCCATCTGTTGCTTTTCGAAAAAGGTTGCTATATAGTCGACCATCGTTTTGTTTGTGTATAGTTAGATCTAGAAACGTAATTTCTGTAGGGTGGACATTCATTGTGAACTTCATATTGAAGGAATTATGCATATTTAACCACTTGCCGACTGTCACCCGCAGGTTGACGGCGACAAAGTGGCTCGATATCGCAAACCGCCATCATACGACGGCGGCTGCGAGATCGCGCACTGTGTGCGCGCGCGCCGCTGGAGGCGCGCCCGCGCGCTCACTGTGTTCCGGGAGGGCCAGGGAGCGGGTGCGGCGGACTCGATCGCCGCCGGCTACCCGCGATGCCCCCCCGGAGTGAAAGAATGGAGGTCTGTGTAAGTAAGCACGGACCTCCGTTCTGTGAGAGGGGGAAGGGCTGTGATTACAGCCTTCCTCTACATGGAAGCTGTGATCACTTCCCTTCCCCTGCTAGGGCAGCCCACACACAGTTAGAACACGCCCAGGGAACACAGTTAACCTTTAGAGCGCCCCCTGCAGGTTAACCCCTTCACTGCCAATGGCATTTACACAGTAATCAGTGCATTTTTATAGCACTGATCACTGTATAAATGCCAATGGTCCCAAAAAAGTGTCAAAATGGTCCGACATGTCTGCCCCAATATCGCAGTACCGCTATACCGCAGATCGCCGCCATTACTAGTAAAAAATAAAAAATAAATAAAAACCCCAGAAATGAATTCTCATCATCCGTAAACGCGGCCACTTTTGCGCAAACCAATCAATAAACGCCGATTGCGATTTTTTTTCCCACAAATATGAGGAAGAATATAAATCAGCCAAAACTGATGAAAAAATGTTTTTTTGTATTTTTTTTTGTATTTGTATTGTAGCAAAAAGTAAGAAATTTGTTTTTTTTTTTTGCAAAATTGTCGCTTTTCTTTTGTTTATAGCGGCGATCAGAAATGACGCAGCGATGATCAAATACCACCAAAAGAAAGCTCTATTTGTGGGAAAAAAAGGACGCAAATTTCATTTGGTTACAACGTCACACGACCGCGCAATTGTCAGTTAAAGCGACGCCGTGCCGAATCTCTGAAGTGGTTAAATAGTCAAGGAACTGGCTCATAATAGAAGATGGGCCATCCCACAGAATGAGGATATCGTTGATGTACCGACGCCATGCTGTGGTGTGGCGTGTGTACATTGACGCATCCTCACTCAGAAAAAGTAGTCTCTCCCGCTCCCCCAGGTACAAGTTCGCGTAAGAGGGCGCACAGCATGTGCCCATGGCGACCCCCTGCACCTGGAGGTAGTGGGAGCCACAAAAACAAAAATAGTTGTGTTTTAGAATAAATTCAAGGGCCTCCAAAATAAAGTCCATTAGGTCCCCTACGAGATGGCCGCGCCTCTGCAAGACATCCCTGATCACCTCCATACCCCGAATGTGAGGTATGGAGCTATATAAAGCCTCCACGTCGATGGCCACGGGTAAAGTGGACTCATCGACATGGTGTGTTAGAAAACTGTGCGGAGGGTTTGTTTGCAGTTGGTTGTTGTTTCCTTGCGCTCCCGGAGGAGGCGAGGCCAGGCAGCCCTATTTAAACAGTGTGCTTCCTGCGTCAAGTGCTGTCCGTTCTACAGCGTTCTTGCACCTGTGACCCCCCGGTATCTGTTCTGAGTGACTTCCTGTTCCTGTGACCCCGGCTACCCTTTGGACTTTGCTGCTATCTGCCTGCCCTGACCTCAGATTGTTTACGACCACTCTTCTGCCTGCTCCTTTTGTACTTCAGCCACCAGCCCGTTACCGACCCAGCCTGCACCCGACTACCCATCTGCCTGATCCCTCTGTACCTCGCTGCCAGCCAGTTGCCAACCATTACTCTTCAACCTGCACGAGCATCTGTGGACCTGTACCAGTCACCAGGGACCTGTCCAGCCCTCGTGCCCAACTGTGCTCCGGAGCTCCATGTCTGCACTACCAGGGGTTCCGGAACCAGGACCACAAGAGAGGTTGCCCCCGCATAAGCCAGACTCAACCACCAGGTACGTGACATGGAGGCTCTCCATCATCTGCAGGAGATGGATAGTATCCTTCGTGAAGGACGGTAATTCCTTCACAAGAGATTGAAGGAAACTATCCACAAACCTACTGAGATTTTTAGTAAGGCTGCCATTTCCTGAGACGATGGGCCTACCAGGAGGATTGGAAAGATTTTTGTGCACCTTGGGAAGCACATAGAATGTGGCCTCCCTAGGGTACGCCGTTCTAATAAATTCCCAGGTTGTTTTAGTAATTGTTTTAGTATGGTAGGCTTTGTCCACTAGTGCGTAGAATTATTTTTCATATCTATCAATGGTAGATTTCTGAATGGGACGATACCATGAATGGGACGATATTTTTGCACATCTGGGCGTATTGTTCATTATTTTGTATGACCACATTCCCTTCCTTATCTGAGGGTTTGATTGTAATTTGATCATTCTCTTGAAGGGACCAAAGGGCTCTAAATTCTTTTGGCATTAGATTGCTGTGGCATTTGTCTATCACTTCTAGTTCTTGGATTTCTTTGGACACTAATTTAAGAAAGGTAGCTGCATTGGGGTTAGAGCTGGGGGCTGGATATATCATGGATTTCTTCCTAAGGGAGTTCCTAGAATCTGGTTGCCTAGTGGAAGGGGTGGGAGACTCTTCTTCACTTAAGGGTATAGCACTGATGTTATCAACACCAGTGCTATCAAGATGGTCACTTTCAGCCAACAATTCAGCAAGTGTCTTAATCGCATCCAATTCCTGTGTGGTGTAATTAGAGTCAGTATGTTCATGTTGTTTTGAATATCGACTTTTGACTAAAAGATTACGGACAAAGATGTGTGTCCTTAACGGCCTCAAATTTGTCCAGGCGAGTCGTGGGACAGAAAGTGAGCCCCTTAGTGAGAACAGCTGTCTCCTCGTTGGTAAACTTGTGCTTAGATAGGTTTATAATATTCAATGAGTTTTGGGTGGATGTGTTTTTGTGACTTGGAATTTTTTGTGTTGTTTTGTTTGAGTGCATGTGCCCGCATTTGATCTAAAAAAACACTCTGACGTGTAGTATTAGGATGTGGAGTGGACGACAAGGTACCTGAATTCTGGTTACCAAATATTGGGATTGATGTCTTGAATGGTATAAGAGTGTCTGTGTGATAATGAAGAAGGGGACTCATCCGTATCTGATGGGCTATCATGAGGTGTATTATTACGGCGTGGGCGTTTTTGATGCCTACGTCCACTATGTTGTGTGGATTCTGTCTGTGGGGATGCAAAAGGAATTGTTGAATACTTAGATACATTGAGGCTCCCACTGGCTTGAACCGGGCTACCATAGGGGGGTGACGTCCCCTATACTTGGAGGCGTCCTCCCACCTGTAGGCCCTGTTCTCTTGGAAGGCCTTTTTGTCCCGTAGAAATTTTTTGTCTTTTTTGAATAACGTCTCTCTATTAAATGTTTCAATATGTATTTTGAGCTTAGTTTCTAGAACACCATATTCTTTGTGAGCTTTATACTTTTCTAATTCTTGATTAAGTATTTCAATTTTTTTATCTAATCCTGCTATTTTATTGGTATATTCCTGTATTAGAAGGTCGTTAGAACATTGTTTGAGTATTTTTTCCCATTGGAGTGGTTCAATACCTTCAAAGGAGGGAAAGATTTGAACTCTCAACCCAAAAGGATTAATCATGGCATTCTTATATTCTTCGAATGACCTGATGTGCCAAAAAAGTGATGCTTTCTTTTCAACCACTTGAGCAAGGTTGGAGAAAAGAGAAAATTTGTGATTGAATCGATTCATTATTTTCAAATTCTTGTTGTGATTTGGCCATAAGGGCGTCCCAATCATCCCCCATATCGACACAGACCTCGAAGGGGGAGGAAAAAAAAAAAGGGGGGGGGGAATTTGCACTCTAGTGCATATGACGTTTATATGACTGGGGTACTATCAGAGATAACTTCACTTATGGAATTCCTTTTCTGTTCTTGTACATACAGACTTATAAGCCACCCTCCATACCCCTGGCTGTACCGGGAGGCTTTTAAGCAGGAGCTAATTGCTTCCAGGCTTGAAGGATCCTCGTCTGTGGGATAACCAGTTGGGCAGCTCTGTTCCCTTTCCTGAGCTTCTTTCGCCATACCCGAAGCTGGCATACGCTTTTTTGACCATTTGTGGCAAGGTGTACAAGCCCCCGGAACCATTATTTCAGGGGTTACCATTTTATTGCCCTTAATGACTATACAGTGAATGGCTCTGGTTTCTATCAATGGTATCTGGAATGATATGTGAGTATATGGCATGTTCTTTAACATTATGTGTTTTCTCAATGTGGAACAACCAAACTGTGTATAATATGTGAAAAAGTAATGTATATGTTTTTACTTTATAGAAAATCATATTTCCAACATATGCTCATATACCTCTGAAGAAGGACTCATTCAAAGTCCGAAACATGTCAGGTTTGCATTAAGTGATTCAGCGTGGGACCAGCCCCATTATCTTGCTTTTGGGGATTAGGTTCTTCATCTGTTCATGTATATGTTGGGTATATTTTGTATTATAAATGATACAATTGGGGTCTAGAACCAGTATAGACCCTGTATCATTGAATCTTTTGATCTACTACTTACTGCATGTTCATTTTTGTATTCATCCAATATACGTTTATGAAGTAAATATTAAGTGTTTTTGTAATATCATGAAATACATTTTTTTTTTTTTATATGTCAGATGTGTCCGCGCCAATCCTTATGGGGATAATGGTGCTGCTAATCACCAAATATTCAATTTTTCAATTTGTCTTGGTGATTGTGTTACCTTGCTAAAGGCCTTTTTAAGGGATTTTTTACTTTACCCTCTAAGTAACAGGCAAGACCGCAAGGCATGTACCTCCTTTAGAAAAGTATCGTTGTTAGTACAATTCCGTTTAATTCTAAGATATTGGCTGTATGGGATTGAATTGATGAGAGATTTGGGGTGGGCACTGGAGGCAAAGAGGATGTTGTTCCCTGCCGTGGGTTTACAGTACAGTGCACAAGAGATAATCCTGCAGGGTCTTTTAAGATCTGGACATCAAGAAAAGTGATCGAAGATGTATGGTATGTCATGGTAAAGGATAGATTGAACAAATTGCTGTTCAAAGCTACAAGAAGTTGCTGTAGGCCCACCAGGGGTCCATCCCAGAACAGCAAAACGTTATCTATGTATCTGTACCATGCTGTAACATGGTCCATGAAATGTGCCATCTCCTCCGCTGAGGAGACAGATCGTTCCCACTCCCCCCAGGTACAGATTGGCATAGGATGGGGCACAAGATGTCCCCATTGCTACGCCCTGCACCTGGAGAGAGTGGGAACCATCAAAAGAGAACACATTATGGTGTAGGATAAACTCCAATAAAGAAAGAATTAATTTGTTGAAGGGTAACTCTGTTTCACTCATCTGAGTCAGAACCCTTCAAATGACCGCCAACCCCAAATGATGAGGTATGGAGCTATAGAAGGCCTCCACGTCCACGGCGACCAAAATTGTGTCGCCAGAGACCTGGAGGCCCTCCTAGACCCTCAGAAGGTGAACCGTGTCCCGTATGTAGGATGGAAGGCCAATGAAGGGTCTGAGGTGTTCATCAATAAGTTTGATGGCGTTTTCTGTAATGGAGCCCGTGCCCAATACGATCGGGTGAGTGGGGGGAGAGCTGGAGTATTTATGAATTTTGGGGAGTACAAAGTTGCTATTTTGGGGTGTGTCGGCCTGATAAAGTCCCAGATGGACTTAGAAATCACTTGGTTGGGATATGCCTGATCAACCACTTCATAGAGTTGTTGATTGTATCTGGAAATGGCTGAGGGATCAATTTTCCGATACCATTGGTGGTTGTCCAGTATCTTAGAGCACATGGCAACATAGTCTCTATTGTCCATAAGGACAATATTACCCCCTTTATCGGAAGGTTTGATGGTTATTGACTTGTCATCACACAAGTCAAATAGTGCTTTCTTTAGATTGGGTGTGAGGTTAGAGGGAAGGGAGGGTGTGAGTCGTAGATCTTTAATGTCCTGGGTCACTAGTCTAAGAAACACAGAGATCCCTTAGTTCGAGCTCGGGGCGGGATCATTTGTAGATGTTTTTTTCAGTGTAGAAGGTTGGTGTTTCAGAAGTGGGGTATGAGTTATTTCCCTGGCCCGTTCGAGCAGCGACTCAATGTCAATAGGATCGATCAAGTCAGGGGGCTCGCTCTCCTCCAGCAGCTGATTAAGGCTATGTAACGCCTGTCTTTCACTATAGGATAGAGTGCGGCCCTCAATCTGTGTATTTTTCGAAAACTTTCCTTGAAGTAGAAGCTTCCGTGTGAATAAGTGTAGGTCCTTAATAATTTCAAACTTATCCAAAGCATTAGTGGGGCAGAAAGTTAATCCCATAGATAATACCTGATGTTCGTCCACAGTGAGGGTATGTAATGACAAATTGATTATGTTAAATGTTGTTTGGGTAAAGTGTTCATCTACATAGTGTTGTTTGTCCCCCCTGGACATTGCCCAACTTGGCTAAAAAAATAGAGGGAATTTAGGAGGGTTAGCAGAGGTGTTAGACCCATCACCTGGGGGGTTCACTGGGGGTGAGCCCGGTGGGCCCCCCATAGAAGGAAAAGATACATCACCACACGTGCCCGAGAGACCACCAGAGGGATCAGTGACCCAAATCTTCGGGTTGTTGGTAGGAGAAGAGCCTTCACCTCGTCTCTGTCTTTTCGGACTCCTAGTCCGTCTGTGCTGTTTCGTATTGGAAGATAAAGAAAGAGAAGAAGCAGATGAGTGATCAGAAGCAGATACAGAGGATTGTTTGCTACGAAAAAATCTGGGACCTTGTTGTTGTAAAGTCTGAGGGGGTTTAGACCATTCATAGGCCTTACCCTCTCTAAATGCTAGTTTGTCTCTCAAAATCTTTTTCTCTTTTTTGAGCATCAGTTGCTTATTATGTTTTTCCAGATGTGTTTTCAATTTCTCATTGAGTTCACCAAACAATGTACGTGTCTCAAAAGGTGACAATTGTTTGTAAATTGTCTCTATATTCTGGTCAATAATCACCAGACGTTTTGTATATTCATCTTTTTAAAAGTTTCATCATTTTGGTGGAGCAAGTTTTTAAATTGTTCTCCCAAGCCAGATTAAAGTCAGCACTGATGTCTTCAATAGAGGGAAAGATTTGCACCCGTAAGCCAAGTGGGTTGATGTTATCTTTCATATATATGTCGAATGTGCCAATACAACACAGACTTTTTCTTCAGCCAACCAGTTAGGCTGGAGAATATGAAAGTAAGTTCCATCTGTACGGATACTTTGGCATTACAGTCACGTTGTAGTTGGCCAATGAAGTCGTCCCACCCTTTGCCATAATAATTAGCCATATCTAAAGGCACAGCTATACGTATAATGGGGGGATGAATATGAGAGGGGAAAGGGAGAGAGGGCCAGGTATCTTCTACCAATTCAATATAGAACAAAGATTCCCCTACACTCACATCGCCAAGTGGATAATGGGAAATAGTGCTGCATCCCTAAGCTATACAGAAACAACCAAAATGAGGCCGGTGGGACTTTCTGCAGCACTATTGTCCAAAAAGGGTACTGAGCAATAACATAGGTAAAAAACAGTGTTTATTTGATCAAGGTTAAAATATCACATGGTGAGTGACATACAAATGGGGAGGGAAGGAGGGAAGGCAGTAAAAACCACTAAAACATAGGTAAACAGTGTTAAACCAGAAGGCCAATCAGGCATCAAGTGTGGCCTGATGATTACTGGTTTGCTGAGATTCCAACAAGTTTGAATTTAATTATACTTCTTCCTCAGGGAAAACAACACTGTATGAGGTGGTTCTGCAAGGTAATGACAAACATGAATACATTACACATATCCAACATGTTCACACAAGTATAACAACAGTGTAGCAACAATTTGACAGTAGCGTATATATACACACAGATAACTGTTCATATGAGCATGCGTCTGTCCCAAGGGAGTGGCGGTACTTACCCGGATATACTATTGGTTGACAAAATAAGTGTAGAAGTTCAGAAAAAAGCTGGTCAGATGGCCAGCAAACAACATTGATATATGGCCCCCAGACGGCACGTCCGAACAATAAAGCGTGCAGCCCGACAGGCAGCGAGCGGCATCCGCCAATCGCCTCAGTTATGTCCGTTCTCTCCCACGAGAACCAAAATAAGGGAAAGAGGGAGTCTCCCCTACCTGGTGCTCCTATAGAATAAAAATTAAAAAATGGTAGATAAGTATAATGGGCTGATGATGTATCAATAAGTATGCAGAACATCCGGTGATGTAGCAAGCAGCCCTACTTACTATAAAAGGGTAGATAGCACAGGAGGCCCAAAAACAGAGCAAACGCCAATGTTTATAGGAAACAAGAGCCTAGGAGTAGACAAAAAAAGGAATGAAGGATAAAGGTCTATGGCAACTGGCTCTCTTCTGAACCTCATAAGTACTCCTACAAGGTTGGTTAGGTTAGGACCAGTAAGAATATCATTCAGGGATACAACCTGATGCTTGGCACTGGAATCAAACACTACCCTGATTTGCTTTGGCTTACATGGGTGATACACTCCAAAGAAAGGCAGATACCAGCACTCGTCATGTTCAAGAAGAGGTGGAGCTGGCTCAGCATGATCATTGTCAAAGTTCCTTTTCATAAATGCCATGAAATGTTCCTTCATTTCAGGCCTGTTCACTAAAGTGAGTTGAATCTGTATAAGGCTTGTTATTTGGAAGTCTGACTGTTGTAGCACGAAGAGGTAATGGTGCAACACAGCTGTAAGATTCATCTTTGTAAAGTTCACTGTCCATTATTGCGATGAATTCTCTATCTTCAACTGACAAGGTTATTCTGTTGTTATCACATGTAGAACAAAACCCTGTGTTACCTAAGTTGTCGTCATAAGGGATGGGAGTAACATCAGATACCTGGATGACGTCTAGAGGCTTCTCTTTTACTTCATAATGATGAGGGCATGATCTAAAGTGAGATGCATGCCCATTTCTTAGCACATGAGTCTTGAAGGAGTTGATCTCAGATGGCTTGCGCAGTCTATTCAAGCATACATCGCCTACTATTACCCAGCCTAGATCAAGTCTTTGTGGGTATGGAGCGCTGTCAGATCCATTGCACTGCTGGAGCACTTTATGTACTCATGTCTCTTTCCAGCAAGACTAATATTTCAGCATCCATGTCCATCTGCCCTTCTGCCAGAGGTTTCCACACGACCAGAACAAGTGTTGAGAGTATATGGTGTTGCACGTCCCTTTATGCCAAAGATCTCAAACAATTTAGGCTTGACCAGGGATCTGTTGCTCTGTTCATCAATTATGGCATACATCCTGGTAACTTTCTCAGGTTGATCCTTTGGATATATTTTGACTAGACATACCTTGGCACAGCATTTGTGGTTTGATACTTCTCCACAGACTTCAGTACATGAAGAAGAGATGGTTGTAGTGGCTGGAGCATGGCTTTGTTGCTCCCTGCCATCATTTGATGCTGTGCTGCTGTGGATTGTCTGGAAGTGGAGCAGGATGCATAGCTGTAACGTGTTTGTCGCTACTGCATTCTGTGCACTTGATGGCAATTTTACAGTTTTTAGAAAAATGGTCATAGGAAGCATAGCACCTATAGCATATTCCAAATTTCTGGAGAATCTCCCTGCGCTCTTGGACAGTCCACAACATTTCTTTGGAGGGTAAGGTTTTTTTCTGAATAGGGCACTGACAATTTGGATCTTTATCTCTATCACCTGAATCACTCTCGTGAGCGGGAGAGGATACGGGAGGTGGGATGTCTGTCTTTTTAGCAGATACTGCTCTATATAAGTCTCTATGTTTAGCTGCTTTGTTATCATACCTTGATGATGATGATGATGATGTGGCAAGCTAGACTCGCTGAAGCTGAAGCTGGGATCATTCCTCATCCAGGCTTGTTCATCGATGAACCTGAAAAAATATGAGAATGGAGGAAAGAATACGTTATAGTCTCTTTTATATCTTGAGCCTTGTGCCCATTTCTCCTGCAGATTGTATGTCAGGTTAGACACTACTGGGTTCACGCCATGGGCGGTGTCCAGGTAGCTCAGCCCAGGCAGACGAGGGTCTGTCTTTGCCAACTATAGCTCCATGAGGAGGTCACTTAGTTCTTGAAGCTTGCAGTGATCTTTGTTTCCTTATTTTTGGAAAGTTTTGCAGTCTTTTGAATAGAGAACTTTCTATGGCTTCAGAGCTACCATAGGTTTGTTCAAGTCTTGCCCATGCAGCAGCAAGACCTGCATCTGGGTAATCAACATGCACTGCTCTTAGTTTTTTAACACGATCTGCAGATTCTGGCCCCAGCCACTTTATGAGCAAATCAAGTTCCTCCTTGGCAGTAAGGTTGAGATCAGCGATATAAGCTTTGAAGGTTGATCTCCAAGCTCTGTAGTTCTCTGCACAGTCATCAAACCTTGAGAGGCTAATGTTAATGAGCTTGCGGCCAATCATATATCTGGCAAAGTCAGACAGGTCTGATTTCTCACTCTTTGGTGCCAAAGTAACTTGTGGTACCCCTTGGGTGTGAAAGTTCTCTGGTGAGTAAGGGTGAGGGTTACCAGGATAAAACGACATTGTAAAGGCATTCAGCTTAGTCTCTAAGGCTTCTGTTGGCTGTTGCTTGAACTGTGGCTTGTCGCCGGCAGTTACCTTGTCATTGGCAGGAGGTGATGTGGTTTGCTGTGTGAATACACTTGCTGTGTGGACTTGAAGAGGCTCAGGCTTGTGCGTGTTAGAGGTCTCTGTGTTAACAGTGCAAACAGTAATGTTAATAGGTGGTACAGGAGAGGATTCTGTATCATTGCAAACACTATGCCTTAGCACATATTCACTGGTGCGTTCAATTGGATCTTCCTCTTCTGCTGGAATAGAACAGTCTGAGCTAATACTTCCTCCTATTACTTGTTCAAGGACCTTTAGCCTTGCTTGGGCAGCTGCTTCCTCCCTTTCATTTTACAGAATCTTTATTTGGGATTCCGCCTTTGCTTGACGAGCTTTGTTCTGAGCTTCTATCTCAGCTTGGTGAGCTGTCATCTCTGCTTGGTGAGCTGTCATCTCTGCTTGGTGAGCTGTCATCTCCGCTTGGCGAGCTGCCATCTCTGCGTGGTGGGCTTTGTTCTGAGCTTCTATCTCTGCTTGAAGAGTTTTGCTTTGAGCTTCCATTTCAGCTTCCTTTCTGGCAAAGGAGCTTTGCACTTTATTTTCTTCCAGACTTGCACGGGTCTCTATTAGCTTGTCACTTAATGTTGAGCTTCTAGAGCAGGAAGTTCTAGAAGAATGCATTGTGAGCTTAATAGATGAGGATTTATGAGATATGGTCTCCTGCAGTTTAGTGATGCGGAGTTCCGCCTTATCCTTGGCATCTTGCACCAAGAGATCTCTTTGTTGGTTTAGTTCATCAGTCTTTGTTCTGCCTCTATATTAGAGTCCTTTAAGAAAGCTGTGTATTTTTCAGACAGCTGCTGGTAGTGCTCATACGCTGCAGATAGGTGACCTGTAGAATTCCTTAATTTAGCTTGTTGATTGCAGCATGGCAAGACTGACATGCAGTATGTAGTTTTGTCCCACAGCTCTGACAGATTGCTGGAGAACTCATCTCTAGTGGTTTTGTAGTTTTCTCTAATTTTCTGTGTTGGTATAATTGTGCCCTTGGGTCTTACACTTTGCAATATCTACAGAATCTGCTCCCTGTACATCTGTGTGGTCAGAGGCATGATGTATCTGTGCAGATTCAGCGATAAAAGAATGTTCGGAGGCTTGTCTAGACATTTTTTTCAAGTTTTGTCAAAAAATGGTTACCGTCTCCTTAAGAAAACAAACAGCATCTTAGACAGGTGGGATAACACAGTCCAATGCAGAAAAACAGTTTTTAACATTCACAGGTGAAGTGCAGTAAGCTTGTGCGACCATGTGCTTTTAAAGGATGGTGGCGGGTGGCATTGAGCTTGATTGCAGATTAAACATACAAATCTACACAGCAGGCTGTAGGAAATCTACCACGTTTTGACTATTTTGACTCCAACTGTTGTAATAGTGACTTATCCCTTGCTGAGACCTCTGTGCCTGGCCTGTATAAGCAGATATAATCACCGCGGACAGTCTTTATCAGATAGCTTGAACTCACCAGACACCGATTCTTCCATAAGTGTAGATTTATTGCAAATAGCAGGTACAGCAGACAACAAATGTGGCAGATGGTTGAAAAATGGTATCTGCAGGTTAAAACATGGTAATATGTCCTAGGATGCGAGCAGATTGTGTGAGGCCTAAAACATGAGTGGCCATCTTCTTCCTCATGAGACAGAGAGAGGACACAGGAAAAGGAAGTTACATCACAGAGTGACCCAGGAAAAGGAAATTGCCTAAGAAGCTGGAAAGGGCACACTTAGAAAACAGAACAGGACAATCTAAAACAACCACAAGATGGCAGTGTAATAACCAACTATACAAACATTACTATAACTATGCATAGCATTATGTTACATGATAAGTGTAACAACAAAGTCTCTGGCTGCTGCCATTTCTTGGTGAGGGGTATCAAAGCAAACATTTGGGAGTGGGGTGGCTTGTCAGTACTGTATGACCAGCGATGCACCCATTGAGCCCGGACTGCAATAGTGATGCCCATGCGTGCAAGCATCTCGACTTTCAGTGTCTCATAATCCTGGGAAGCCACTGATTCCAGGACATAATAGGCCTTTTGGGGTTCTCCTGGCAGAAAAGGGGATAGCAATCCTGCCCATTGCTCTTTTTGCCATCCTTCTCGAACAGCGACTCTTTCAAAAGTTGCTTGGTACGCATCCACATCATCTGCAGGTTTCATCTTCTGCAGGAAATAGCTGCCACGCATCATTTTCTGTTCCACCGGTAAAAGACTTGCAGACCCCTCCTTTAATTCCACCAGGGCCTTGGCAAACTGGCGATTTGTCTCCTGTGCTGCAATGGCTTGAAGACTCGCCTCTTGCTGTTGGCGATTTTCCTCCTGCTGCGCTGCAGTGGCCTGTGCAATCTGGCGATTGGTTTTCTGCTGGGTTGCATTGGCTTGCAACAGGGCTTTTACTATATCCTCCATCTTTCTACTGGTGCAGGAAGATGCCCGCAGATTCCACCATGTGTGGGGGGTTGGCTCAATGGGGATCACCTTCCCTATATCTTATATCAACCAAATAACAGCGTACCAATTACTGTCCACCCACAAAGTGGGCGACATTACTCACTGTGGGGGGTTAGCTCAATGGGGATCACCTTCCCTGGAAAACAGGTTTGCTTGAAATCTGGCTTGTAGCAAGGTTTATTTTGCAGGTATAAATCAAATAAACAAAACAGAAAATAAATATTCCATCCAGGCACTAACTAAACATTTCAGTTTTTCCTAATTGAGCGATGCAGGGCTTCTCCCAGACACCTACAAAACATACACAGTGCAAACCTTTTTGTCTCAGTCCATAAACAAACTTCCATACGTCAGATCTCTCAGGCTGATGGCTCCAGAGTCCCAGGCCAGAGCAAAACTTACCTCTCTTCCTGGTTATTTAAACCACCTGATGGTGGACTCCAGTGGACCACAAAATCTGGTCCGGAACCAACCCTGCCAAGGTGGCTGGCAAAACCCGGACCAGATTCCACCTTAGTCCACTCCAAATGAATGCATGCGAGAGGACACTTATCGTCCATCGATCACCTTGCCTCGCATAATGTCACACCACATAAAGGTGGACCATGACGAGGGGAAAAAGCAAAGTGGAGGGTGGGTGTTAGAGAAGGTCAAAAGATCCAGAAGGAAGGCTGAGGAGAATCCGGAGATGAGTCCAGCTGACAGACCTGAGCAGGGCCGATCCTGGGCGGGTGCACGGGGTGCACCGCACCCAGGCGCCGCAATATGCTGCAGAGAGGGGGCGCCGAAAAAGCTGTGAGACTGGCATTGTCTTTCACACACTAAGTGCCGACTATGCCGTTATACATATTACATTATACTTCTTCAGAAGACTTCAGTTCTGTCCTCCCTTCTCTCCTCAGCGCTCCTGTCACCGTGACTGTGTGCTCTCTTCTGCACTCACTGGTTGCTAGTCGTATGCCGCTCGGCGTCTAGCAACCAGTGACGTCAGCAGCGCCGCCCCAGCATGCAGAGCGGAGTGCAGGAGGAACCATCTTCCGCGCCTAGCTCAAGTAAAGTAGCTCCACCCACCTCTTCCATCTTCTGCAGCGTGGTGGTGGGAGCTGCTGGCACTGGGACTCTGGAGACTGGAGGAGCGAGGAGGCTCTGGCTCTGGGAGACTAGTGGCTGGGAGACTGGGAGCGGAGCACGTCATCTGAGGAAGAGAAGAGAGATGCCTGCGAGGAGAGGAGGAGCCGTCATCCACAAGGTCCACTCCACCTGCCTGCTGCTTCCTGAGGTCAGTGTGGCATTGACCCATTCCACCCGCCTCCTCCATCTTCAGTGTGGTCAGAGAGGCTAAGGGAAGGGACTGGAGCACATCTGAAGAAGAGAGAGAGAGCTGCCCTGCTTACCTGTGATTGTGAGGAGAGGAGCTGTCGTCCACCTGCACTGCACCTGCCGCTTCCTGAGGTTGGACCCTGTTCGCGTCCATTCTTCTGCCACCAGGCTTACAGGTAAGGCAAACTGTCACTGCGGTGTGTGAATCATTGTTTAGGCCACTTTCCCACTGGGGTGTTTTTCAGGCTATTTAGTGATAATAACAGCGCCTGTAAAGCGCCTGAAAATCTCCTCCCAATCCACCCCAGTGTGAATGCCCAAGTACTCTCACACTGGGGCTGTCCGCTTGCAGGATGAGAAAAAAAGTCCTGCAAGTCGCATCTTTGGGATGGTGGGGGAGCAGTGTATACACTGCTCCTCCCCCGCCCTTGCCATTGAAATGAATGGACAGCGATTTGGAAGCGGCTGAACACCGCTTAAGAAGCGCCATGTGCGGGTAGTTTTAACCTCTTTGGGGTAGTTAAAAGCACCCTGCTACCACCCGAATAGCTGCGCCAAAGCACCGCTATAACAGCAGTAGAGCGCTGCTAAAACTAGCAGCACTTTACTGCTACTGCCCCAGTGTGAAAGTGGCCTTAAAGTGGAAGTAAACCCTAATGGGTTTTACTTCCTCTTCATTGCTCTTAATTACCCTGTAATGTAAAAGCATAATAGGCTAGTATGCATCGCATTCTAGCCTATTATGTGACACTTACCTGCATTGGAAGCCCGCGCTGTCCCCGCAGTAGGAAGCGTCCATCTTCTGCCCCTCTTCCTTCCGGGGTCGCGGACTCCGCCTCTGTGATTTGCATGCGCACGGGAGCCACCAAACGGGGCACACTGTCAGTGAAGGAATGAGGCCATTTCTTCATTGCGCATGTGCCCGATGACATGGGCACATCACAGTACACTGTATATCTCCTAAACTGTGAGAGTTTAGGAGATATGCAGGGAACCTACAGGTAAGCCTTATTATAGGCCTTATTATAGGCTTACCTGTAGGTTAAAGTGGTTGTCACGGGTTGACAACCACTTGAAGGAGGGAAAATGTACCATTCATTTAAATTATGTGCCAGATGTATCTGCAGTCAAAAACTGTTCTAACAATAAGACCCCTTTCACAGCACATCTGAAGAAGAGAGCTGCCTGCCTGTGAGGAGAGGAGCTGTGGTTCACCTGCACTGCACCTGCCGCTTCCTGAGGTTGGTGTTGCGACCCTGACCCTGTCCATTCTTCTGCCACCAAGGTAAGGCATGCTGTCATTGCTGATCATTGAGAAAAAGAAGGCCACTTTCACACTGGGTGGTTTTTCAGGCGCTGCAGCACTAAAAATAGTGCCTGTAAAGCGCCTGAAAGACTCCATCCCCAATTCTCCGGTGTGCTTGCAGGATGAGAAAAAAAGTCCTGCAAGCAGTATCTTTGGGGCGGTGCGGGAGCGGTGTTTATGCTTATACATGGAGAAGTGGGCTTGTTGCCATAGAAACAAAGGGGAGGAGTTAGCAAGATGACCACGCCCATGTGGGGGCGCCAGAAGATTTTCTGCACCCAGGCGCCTGGGACCCTAGGATCGGCCCTGGACCTGAGGTAAATGCTGACTCAGCCCAGTGACAGGAGAGGATATAAGTAAAAGGTTGCACTCATTGGCTAGATGTTTCCTGCTAAAGGAGTTATCACTAATCCAGTGCTTAGCAGCTGAGGTAAATTCTCTTAGCAAAAGCAGGCAGCCTGTCACCTGAAACACAAAACAGAAAGAACCAGCAAAGCAGCCATAGAGAGACATGTACATCATCAGCCCTCGATAAAGAGTAAAAACCCATGGGGCCACTCCTCTATATTATTCTTTTGTGGCCCTGACATTCCATAAGCAGGGGTCTAACAGACATGTACTGTACAGGCAAGAGCACAATGAAAATAAAACTTTTCTTTTACATAAGCTTCCCTGCACACAGCTGATCTTAACCACTTCAGCCCTGGAAAGTTTTACCCCCTTCCTGACCAGAGCACTTTTTGCGATTCGGCACTGCGTCGCTTTAAGGCTGCATTCACACAGGGGCGATCCGACTTCAGGCACGACTTTGCTAGGCAACTTGGAGGCAACTTGCAGGCAACTTGGAGGCAACTTGGAGGCAACTTGCAGGCAACTTCAAGCTTGACTATGCCAGGCGACTTTGCCTGTGGCCAATCAGAGCGGGGAGGGAGGTGGTTGCCCTGGATAAATTCTTTTCTTTTAGTCGCTTCCATGTAGATGGGGGATCCGACTTGGAGGCGACTTCTATTGAATCCTATGGGCACAAGTCGGATAGAAGTCGCCTAGAAGTAGTACAGGAACCTTTTCAGAAGTCGCCTTGAAGTCGGAGCGACTTCAGTCGCATATATTAAGACGGCTCCCATTCATTTCAATGCGATTTCAGATTTCAATCGACTTGGGGCGACTTGAGGCAACTCAAGTCGGATCGCAAGTTGCCCCTATGTGAATGGGCACTCACTGACAATTGTGCGGACGTGTAACATTGTACCAAAACAAAATTTGCATTTTTTTTTTACCCACAAATAGAGCTTTCTTTTGGTGGTATTTGATCATCTCTGCGTCATTTCTGATCACCGCTATAAACAAAAGAAGAGCGACAATTTTGCAAAAAAAAAAAAACAAATTTCTTTCTTTTTGCTAAAATACAAATCCAAAAAAAAATATAAAAAAACATTATTTTCATCTGTTTTGGCCGATTATATTCTTCCTAAAAAAAAAATTGCAATTGGCGCTTATTGATTGGTTTGCGTAAAAGTGGGCGCGTTTACGGATGATGAGAATTAATTTCTGGGGTTTTTATTTATTTATTTTTTTTTTACTAGTAATGGCGGCGATCTGCGATATTGGGGCGGACATGTCGGACATTTTTGCCATTTTTTTGGGACCAATGACATTTATTCAGCGATCAGAAATTTAAATGTCCACTGATTACTGTATAAATGTCATTGACAGTGAAGGGGTTAACCTGCAGGGGGAGATCTGGGGTTAAGTGTGTTCCCTGGGTGTGTTCTAACTGTGAGGGGACTGGGCTACCATGGGCATAAAAGATCTAACTGATCCCAGTGACAGGGATCAGTAGATCTCCCATGCCCCCACTAACAGAGTGGGGAACCGCCGATGTAAACACCGTTCTTTGGCTGTGGCCGCTCATCACGGCTCGCCGGCGGACATCGGGTCCACCCGAGCCGCGGGCACACTCCTCAGGAGTACAGAGGGCGCGCACGCGCGCCCCCTAGCGGCCACCCGCAGATCGCCATTTTTTTACGGCGATTCGCACTAAGCGTCCACACTGCCGCCGTGGATATACAGTAGGCGGTGTGGAACCGGTTAAAGAAGAACTTCAGGAGTATATAATGTACTCAGAGTGCAGTGGTCAGGAGTATGTCATATAAAGCTCAGTTTCCCAGACGGCAGCAATGAGTGACCTTACCTTAGAAGGCCAATGCTGCTCCTCGTTCGAGCTTGCCGAGGGGAGAGCCGGGGCCGTTGCTTCTCCTCCCGACTGAGCAGGAAGTGCGTCCTGAGACACAATTGGCCGGGAGTCCTAAGACTCCCAGGCCAATCAGGTCTCAGTACCCGCTTCCTGATTGGTGGAGAAGCAGGAAGACATTTGCAAATATTAATTTGATAATGTCACACAACTGGGTGGGCACAGGGCGCAGTGCTCTGCGACCCGAGCCCACCCTTTTTTGAAGCCAATTAGAGCCTCAGGCTCTAATTATGTGCTTTAAAAAAAACCCTGTTGAAATCCATGCGTCCAGTGCCCTGCATGTAGATTATGAATGACATGAATGGATTAGGGGGGGCGACGCCCCTGTGCCCCTAATGGACAGGTCGCCACTGCTCAGCATACAAAGTGCAGTGGTTTGGAATATGAAATGTACAACAAACTGTCTATAGTGCAAGGCTCAAGAGTGCATAATGTACAGGGTGTAGGAGTGCTTGACGTGTGCAATTTGTTGCGTTCTGAATTAGTTTTTTGACAAAATTCAACAAATTTGTTAACTTGGAAACATTCGATTTAACAAAAGTCAGTTTAACAAATTTTTCCGAAATTTAAAAATCCGAAAATTTAGAAATCCGGAAATTCAAAAATCGAAAATTTGGAAATTCGAAGATTCAAAAATCGAAAATTCGGAAATTCGAAGATTCGGAAATTCGATAATTCAGAAATTCGAAAATTTGAGAATAAGAGCGCAAATCCAAAAATTTGAAAATAACAAAAATCCAAAAATTTGAAAACCGGAAAATTTGAAAATCCGAAATAATATCTTACTAACAATAACTATTACTAACTATTAAATTATAGGTTGGCGCTATATAAATCCTGTATAATAATAATAATAATACATTTTGGAATTTCCTTTCAAATTTGGCTGTTAGTGAACGTAATGAATACAAATTTATCCGAAGTTACGAATTATCTGAAATAACAAATGCCGCATCTGAACGATGGAATGTAAGGAATTAATAATAATAAATAGTAATAATAATAAAAACCTTTTATTGTTACTATTTATTATTATTAACTCGTTACATTCCATTTGTTTAGATGCGGCATTCATAACTTCGGATAAATTCTTATTTGTTGCGTTCACTAACAGCCAAATTTGAAAGGAAATTCCTAGAATTTAATAGTTAGTTATTATTAGTTAGTTAGTTATTATTTCGGATTTTCAAATTTTCAGATTTCCGTTTTTTCGAATTTTCGGATTTTCTTTCATATTTTCGAATTTTCGGTTTTTCGAATTTCAAAATTTCCGGATTTTTGGATTTTGGTACAGAGGTCAGCAGTGCATAAGACAGAGAGTAAAGGGGTCAGGAGTGCAGAATGTCAGGAGCGTGTAATGCAGATGGAAGAGCAGATCAAGGCAGTGATGGGTTCTTTTGCTAAGGCAGATTAAATAGGGAATAAGAGGCAGTCATTTTGGCTTCTTTGGTGAATGGGAAGTGTTTGAAAGATAGTATTGTTTACCCTGATCAATGCAGCAGGTATAAGAAAACCTTTACCCAATTAGTAAATTTAGGGCAGAATCCAAATATTGCAGGATTTGTAGAAAATAGGGCCGTTCAGCACTGTCAAAGGCCCTATGGGTTGCCAATGAAATCACAGCTCTCCCTCAATGTGCAGATGGAGGAACTGTAAATCTGTAAAGAGTAGAGTTGAGCGAACCAGAACTGTAAAGTTCGGGTTCGTACCGGACTTTGGGGTGTCCGTGTCCCGAACCCGGACATTTTTGAAAAAGTTCGGGTTCGGGTATATTATCGCACCTGTTGAATAGCTGCAGGGCAGCTAATCAACAAGCGTTTCACTCGTTTGCCCTTAGAAGCCATCACAGCCATGTCTACTAATGGCATGGCTGTGATTGGCCAGTGCATCATGTGACCCCAGCCTCTATATAAGCTGGAGTCACATAGCCAGCGCTGCATGTCACATCATCTCATACTAGTGTAGGTAGGGAGAGGATGCTGCCGCTGGTGTGAGGGAAAGATTAGCGTTCTAAAATCATCTCATACTTAGTATAGGGAGAGGTTCCTGGTTCTGGTGTGAGGGATAGATTAGCGTTCTAAAATCATCTCATACTTAGTATAGAGAGAGGTTCCTGGTGCTGGTGTGAGGGATAGATTAGAGTTCTAAAATCATCTCATACTAGTATAGGGAGAGGTTCCTGCTTCTGGTGTGAGGGATAGATTAGCGTTCTAAAATCATCTCATACTAGTATAGGGAGAGGTTCCTACTGCTGGTGTGAGGGATAAATTAGCGTTCTAAAATCATCTCATACTGGTATAGGGAGAGGTTCCTGCTGCTGGTGTGAGGGACAGATTAGTGTTCTAAAATCATCTCATAGTGGTGTAGGGAGAGGTTCCTGCTGCTGGTGTGAGGGATAGATTAGCGTTCTAAAATCATCTCATACTGGTATAGGGAGAGGTTCCTGTTGCTGGTGTGAGGGACAGATTATCATTCTAAAATCATCTCATACTGGTATAGGGAAAGGTTCCTGCTGCAGGTTTGAGGGATAGATTAGCGTTCTAAAATCATCTCATTCTGGAGTAGAGAGAGGATCCTGCTGCGTCTACATTGCTGGTTTCAACAAAAAAAAAATGTTTTATTATATTAATAAATAGTGCTACATAGTACATTTGCACCTTGCTGTGCATTTCGTGCACAAAAATAAAAAGTGCGTCTACATTGTTGTTTTAAAAAAAAAAAGAATAATAATTTATTATTATTATTTTATTATTATTAATAAATAGTGCTACACAGTACATTTGCACCTTGCTGTGCATTTCTTGCACAAAATTAAAAAGTGCGTTGACATTGCTGGTTTAAAAAATAATCTAAATTTGTGCTAAATAGTACATTTGCGTCCAGAATGAGGAGAGCGTCAAATAAAGGAATGTGGTCGTGGTGCTGCTGGTGTTGGTGGTGTTGGTGAAGCTCCTGTTGCAAGGAGAGGACTTGGTCGATCTTTGCCAGCTATCCCGCACAAGTGAAACACCTTCCTCAGGTGCGAGTAGCCGACAGAACCTTCAACGTTATATGGTAGGCCCGAATGCCGCTCAACGAGTGGTGAGGCCAGAACAAGTACAGGCGATAGTAGATTGGGTGGCTGACAATGCCTCCAGTTCCTTCACATTTTCTCCCACCCGGTCCCTTGCTGAAAGCTCAAAGTTGGCACCTGAACCCCATGGCCATCTGTCTTTCACCTCAGCCCCTTGTAAATCAGACAAGCAGCCCCAAGTCATGCAGCAGTCTCTTATGCTTTTTGATGACTCTGCTGGTGTGCTTTCCGTGGGCTATCCACATAGACCTGCCGCAGAAGTGGAAGACATTGAGTGCACCGATGCCCAATCACTTCTGTTTCAGGATGAGGACATGGAAACACCACCGCAGCACGTCTCTGATGATGACAAAACACAGGTGCCAACTGGTGCGGCTTTCTACAGTGTGCAGACTGACAAGGAGGGCAGTGGTGAAGAGTGGGTGGAAAGTGATGTGGAGGATGGTGAGGTCCTAGACCCCACATGGAATGAAGGTCATGCGAGTGAGGTGTGCAGTTTGGAGGAAGAGGTGGTGGTCGCACAAAGGCACCAGCACAGCAAAAGAGGAAGCAGGTTGCAAAAGCGGAGCAACCGTCCCCTAGACAGTACGCCTGCTACTACCCACCGCACCCAGGGACCTAGCACACCAAAGGCAGCTGAAAGGCATTCCCCGGCGTGGCAGTTCTTCAGACAATGTGCTGACGACCAGACACAAGTGGTTTGTACGCTGTGCAATGAGAGGCTGAAGCGAGGCATAAATGTTCTAGACCTGAGCACAACCTGCATGACCAGGCATCTAAATGCAAAGCACAAGCTGCAGTGGAATAAGTACCTCAAAATCCAAGAAAGGTCTCTGGCTCCTCCTGTTTCCTCTTCTGCTGCTGCCTCGGCCTCTTCCTCCAACTCTACAGTGCCAGTGTCACCTGCCACCCAGCTAACAGACGATGTGACAGCAACGCCACGATGTCCGCCACCGTCCCCAAGCATTTCCACACCATGGTCCCATGGAAGCTTACAGCTGTCCATCTCCCAAACACTGGAGAGAAAGAGGAAGTACCCCCCTACCCACTCGCGATCCCTGGCCCTGAATGCCAGCATTTCAAAATTCCTGGCCTTCGAAATGCTGTCATTCCGTCTGGTGGACACAGACAGTTTTAAAAACCTGATGGTGGTGGCTGTCCCACAGTAGACTTGTGCATGGCTAAAAAATTAGTTTTTTTCCTTTTTCGGAAATTCGATAATTCAAAAAATTCGGAAATTCGGAAATTTAAAAAATTCGTAATTCGGAAATTTAAAATTCGGAAATCTGAAATTTGCGGTAATTCGGCAATTGCGGTAATTCCGAAATTCGCGGTAATTCGGCAATTGCGGTAATTCGGAAATTCGGCAATTGGAACAGACGAAAATCCGAAAATAGGAAATTCGGAAATCCGAAAATTGGAAAAAACTAAGAATATTTGAAATAATAACTAACTAATAACTATTAAATTATAGGTATTGGAATTTCCTTGAAAGTTTGGCTGTTAATGAACTTAGATATGAAATTTAGCATTAATAGTCATACTTTATTACTCCGAAATTCGGAAATAAGGAAGAACATTTGAAATATTAAGTTATTAATTTATAATTTTTACTTATTATAAATTATAATAAGCTATTATTATTTCAAATGTTTTTTCCTTCTTTCCAACTTTTGCAGTGTGTGACTGTATATATGCATACTGTATGTATGTGTGTGCATACTGGGTGTGTATATACTGTGTGTATATTGGATGTATATTGTATGTATACTGTGTGTTTACATACAATATAAGCACAGTATGTACACACCCAGTATGCACACACACATACATACAGTATGCATATATACAGTCACACACTGCAAAGGTCAGAAATAAGGAAGAACATTTGAAAAAATAATAGCTTATTATAATTCATAATAAGTAGAGTTGAGCGAACCCGAACTGTAAAGTTCGGCTCCGTACCGAACTTTTGGGTGTCCGGGACCCGGACCCAAACCCGGACTTTTCAAAAAAAGTCCGGGTTCGGGTCCGGGGTTCTGGTAATTTTACTAAGAGTTCTGAAAAGTGCTGTAAAAAAGTCCTGGAAAGTCCTAGAGGTCTGCAAAAGGAAGGAAAATGGGGGTAAGGGTCGGACAAGTGCCCTACAAAGAAATGGGGATAGGAAAATGACTTCAAATAATTAAAAAAAATAAAAATAAAATCAAAAAATCAAAAATGGAGGTGGATGTGGACTATCTTAACCACTTCAGCCCCGGAAGGATTTCCCACTTTAGGACCAGAGCCCTTTTTGCGATTCGGCACTGCGTCGCTTTAACTGACAATTGCGCGGTCGTGCGACGTTGTACCCAAACAAAATTTGCGTCCTTTTTTCCCCACAAATAGAGCTTTCTTTTGGTGGTATTTGATCACCGCTGTGTCATTTCTGATCGCCGCTATAAACAAAAGAAGAGCGACAATTTTGCAAAAAAAAAACTAATTTCTTACTTTTTGCTAAAGTACAAATCCAAAAAAAAAATATAAAAAAACATTTTTTTCTATCGGTTTTGTTCGATTTATATTCTTCCTCATATTTTTGGTAAAAAAAATCGCAATCAGCGTTTATTGATTGGTTTGCGCAAAAGTTGCCACGTTTACGGATGATAAGAATTAATTTCTGGGGTTTTTATTTTTTACTAGTAATGGCGGCGATCTGTGATTTTTAGCGGTACTGCGATATTTCAGCGGACATGTCGGAACATTTTGACACTTTTTTGGGACCATTGGCATTTATACAGCGATCAGTGCTATAAAAATGCACTGATTACTGTGTAAATGCCATTGGCAGTGAAGGGGTTAACTTGCAGGGGGCGCTCTAAGGGTTAACTATGTTCCCTGGGCGTATTCTAACTGTGTGGGGACTGCCCTGGCTGGGAAAAGGGGATGATCACAGCTTTCACTTACAGGAAGGCTGTGATCATTGCCCTTCCCCCTTCAACAGAACGGAGGTCCGTGTTTACATACACAGACCTCCGTTCTTTCGGTGCGGAGAGCCATCGCGGGTAGCGGGCGGCGATCGAGTCCGCCCTACAGCTCCCTGGCTCCCCCCGAATACAGTGAGCGTGCAAGCGCGCCTCCGGCGGCGCGTGCGCGCTCACAATGCTAGTTATCGCGGCCGCCGTCGCGATAATGAACCACCTTGTCGCCGTCACGCTGCGGCGGGCAGTCGGCAAGTGGTTAAAACTGTGAGAAAAGTATCAATTAGCGGGGAGAAGCCATATCACTGTTCTAAGAACAGTGATATGGCTTCTCCCAGCTAATTTATACTTTTATCACACAGTTTTAAGATGATTGTACATTCTACAATCATCTTAAAACTCTGTGTGAAAAGTATACATTAGCCGGGAGAAGCCATATCCCTGTTCTTAGAACATCTGCAAACTGTGTGTGAAAACTATCAATTAGCGGGGAGAAGCCATATCACTGTTCTAAGAACAGTGATATGATATATCACTGTTCTTAGAACAGTGATATGGCTTCTCCCCTCTAATTGATCCTTTTCACACACAGTTAGAAGATAATTGTAGAACAGTGATATCATATCAATTAGCGGGGAGAAGCCATATCACTGTTCTAAGAACAGTGATATGGCTTCTCCCAGCTAATTTATACTTTTATCACACAGTTTTAAGATGATTGTACATTCTACAATCATCTTAAAACTCTTAGAGCAGTGATATGGCTTCTCCCCGCTAATTGATCGTTTTCACACACAGTTTGCAGATGTTCTTAGAACAGTGATATGGCTTCTCCCCGCTACTTTATACTTTTCTCACACAGTTTTAAGTCCACATCCACCTCCGTTTTTGTTTTTTTATGTTATTTTTTAATTATTTTAAGTTATTTCCCTAGCCATCGTGGGTAGCGGGCGGCGATCGAGTCCGCCCTACAGCTCCCTGGCTCCCCCCGAACACAGTGAGCGTGCAAGCGCGCCTCCGGCGGCGCGCGCGCGCTCACAATGCTAGTTATTATTTATTTTATTAATTATTAATTATTTTAAGTTATTTCCCTATCCCCATTTCTTTGTAGGGCACTTGTCCGACCCTTACCCCCATTTCCCTTCCTTTTGCAGACCTCTAGGACTTTCCAGGACTTTTTTACAGCACTTTTCAGAACTTTTAGTAAAATTACCAGAACCCCGGACCCGAACCCGGACTTTTTTTGAAAAGTCCGGGTTTGGGTCCGGGTCCCGGACACCCAAAAGTTCGGTACGGACCCGAACTTTACAGTCCGGGTTCACTCAACTCTAATTATGTAATTATCTAATCAACTCTAAATTATAATAAGCTATTATTTTTTCAAATGTTCTTCCTTATTTCTGACCTTTGCAGTGTGTGACTGTATATATGCATACTGTATGTATGTGTGTGTGCATACTGGGTGTGTACATACTGTGCTTATATTGTATGTAAACACACAGTATACATACAATATACATCCAATATACACACAGTATATACACCCAGTATGCACACACACACATACATACAGTATGCATATATACAGTCACACACTGCAAAAGTCGGAAATAAGGAAAAACATTTGAAATAATAATAGCTTATTATAATTTATAATAAGTAAAAATTATAAATTAATAACTTATTATTTCAAATGTTCTTCCTTATTTCCGAATTTCGGAAATAAAAAAGAATATTTGAAATAATAATAAATAACTATTAAATAAATATAGGTATTGAAAAATTTTCTTGAAAGTATGACTATTAGTGCTAAATTTCATATCTAAGTTCATTAACAGCCAAACTTTCAAGGAAATTCCAATACCTATAATTTAATAGTTATTAGTTAGTTATTATTTCAAATATTCTTAGTTTTTTCCAATTTTCGGATTTCCGAATTTCCGAATTTCGGATTTTCGTCAGTTCCAATTGCCGAATTTCCGAATTACCGCAATTGCCGAATTACCGCGAATTTCCGAATTACCGCAATTGCCGAATTACCGCGAATTTCCGAATTAACGAAATTGCCGAATTACCGCAAATTTACGAATTAATGAATTACCGCGAATTTCCGAATTACCGCGATTCGGAAAAATGAAAATTCGGAAAAATTCGGAAATTGAAAATTCAGAATTCGTCCGAATTGCCGAATTTTGCAAAATTCAGTAAAAACGAAATTCGGAACGAAACGAATTGCACAAGCCTATCCCACAGTATGTGGTTCCCAGTCGCCACTACTTTTTCCAGGTGAGCCATCCCTTCCCTGCACAAACAAGTCAGGGACAAGTGTGCACTGCGCAACGCCATCAGTGGCAAGGTCCACATAACCACTGATACGTGGACGCTATATCTCGCTAACTGCACACTGGGCAAATGTAGTGGCGGGTGGGCCTGAGGCGGATAGCAGTTTGGCACATGTCCTTCCGCCACCAAGGATTGCAGGGCATTTCTCTTCGCCTCCTGTTGCCTCCTCCTCCTACTCCGCTTCCTCCTCCTCTACCACCTCCTCATCCGGTCAGCATAGCATCTTTACCATCAACTTCAGTACATCCAGAGGGAAACGACAGCAGGCTGTTTTAAAACTGATATGTTTGGGGGATAAACCCCACACTGCGCAGGAGCTGTGGATGGGCATTGAACAACAGACCGATCAGTGGTTGTTGCCACTGAGCCTCAAGCCCGGCCTAGTGGTGTGCGATAATGGGCGGAATCTTGTAGCAGCTCTGGGCCTAGCCGGTTTGACACACATCCCTTGCCTGGCGCATTTGCTGAATTTGGTGGTGCAGAAATTTCTAAAAAACTACCCGGATATGTCAGAGCTGCGGCAGAAAGCGTGGGTTGTCTGTGCGCGGTTTCAGCGTTCTCACCCTGCTGCTGCTCGCCTGTCTGCGCTGCAGCAGAACTTCGGCCTTCCCGCTCACTGCCTCCTATGCGATGTGCCCACAAGGTGGAACTCCACCTTGCACATGCTGGAGAGAGTGTGTGAGCAGCAGCAGGCAATAGTGGAGTTTCAGCTGCAGCACACACGGGTCAGTCGCTCTGCGGAACAGCACCACTTCACCACCAATGAGTGGGCCTCAATGCGAGACCTGTGTACCATATTGCGGTGTTTCGAGTACTCCACCAACATGGCCAGTGCCGATGACGCTGTTCTCAGCGTTACTATCCGACTTCTATGTCTCCTTGAAAAAACACTTCGGGCGATGATGGAAGAGGATGTGGCACAGGAGGAAGAGGAGGAGGAAGAGGGGTAATTTCCACGGTTATCAGGCCAGTCATTCACAAGTGGCTCGGAGGGTGGGTTCCTGCACCAGCATAGGCCAGGAAAAACATTTTCAAGCCAGGGCACAGTTCTGGAGGATGAGGAGGGTGACAATGATGAGGAGGAGGAGGAACCGTGTTCACAGCAGGGTGGCACCCAACGCAGCTCGTGGGCATCACTGGAGTGTGGCTGGGGGGGATACGGAGGACACAGATGATACACCTCCCACAGAGGACAGCTTGTCTTTGCCTCTGGGCAGCCTGGCACACATGAGCGACTATATGCTGCAGTGCCTGCGCAACGACAGCCGAGTTGCCCACATTGTAACTTGTGCTGTTTACTGGGTGGCCACCCTGCTGGATCCCCGTTACAAGGACAACGTGTCGTCCTTAGTTCCCTCACTGGAGCGTGATCAGAAGATGCGCGAGTACAAGCGCACGCTGGTAGACGCACTGCTGAGGGCATTCCCAAATGACACATGAGGGCTCAGTGGAAGCACAAGGCGAAGGCAGAGGAGGAGGAAGAGGTCACCAACGCAGCTGTGGCACTGCCAGCACCTCAGAAGGCAGGGTTAGCATGGCCGAAATGTGGAAAAGCTTTGTCAGCAGCACGCTACAACAAACAGCACCACCAGCTGATAGGCAACGTCTTAGCAGGAGGCAGCATTTCAGCAACATGGTGGAACAGTATGTGCACACGCCTACACGTACTGACTGATGGGTCTGCCCCATTCAACTTCTGGGTCTCCAACATGGCTTCAGCTTGCCCTTTATGCCTTGGAGGTGCTGGCCTGCGCTGCAGCCAGTGTATTGTATGAACATGTGTTTAGCACGGCAGGGGTGTTATCACAGACAAGCGCAGCCGCCTGTCCACAGCCAACGTGGACAAGCTAATGTTTAATAAAATGAACCAGGCATGGATCCCACAAGACTTCTCTGTACCTTGTGCAGAATAGACATTTAGACCGGCCTCAGCCATTGATATACTTTTTTTTTTTAATATATCTCAATATTTTGGGGGCTACCCCAATTAGAAAAAAAAACCAAACAAACAAAAAACAGTGTTGGCTACCTCCTCCACCGCCACTTCCACCTACACCGCCACAGTCACCACCTCCTCAACCTCCTACTCCACATCCACCTTCATCCACCTCCTCCACCTCCACCTCCATTTTTTATTTATTTATTTTTTTATGTGATTTTATGTTATTTCCCTATCCACATTTGTTTGCAGGGCACTTGTCCTACTCTTACCCTCATTTTGCTTCCTTTTGCAGCCCTCTAGCCCTTCCAAGACTTTTTTAGAGCCATTTTTGTGCCCAAAAGTTCGGGTCACCATTGACTTCAATGGAGTTCGGGGTCAAGTTCGGGTCAAGTTCGGTGCCGAACGCGAACCTTTTCGCGAAGTTCGGCCGAACCCAAACATCCAGGTGTTCACTCAACTCTAGTAAAGAGCCTGTGAAAATGATGCTTGGTGGAACCTTCAGGTCACTTACCATCAGTGAGCTAATGTATTTAATTTGCATTGCCAGTATCTTAGCTAAAATTTTAGTGCCAATGGTTTTATAACAGATATGATGATACAAGTCATGCCAAGTGGGATCTTTTCCTGGTTTTAGAATAAGGACTATGAGTGCTTCCCTTATAGAGTCTGAAAGGGTATTAAGACCAAGGCCTCATATACATTTTCTCATAATTGTGGACTAAATTGGGCTTCTTTTTAAATTTTAGTAGTTATTTTTTCACACTGTGACTTTATTACAGTGTTATATATGAAAATCAAAACATATGAATCTTTCTGGAGAAAATTAGGAAGAATGTGTCCGGGGTCTGTTTATAATAAGCAACAGGAGTTTGAGTGCAATGCATAATAATTAATTAAAACTGATATCTCGAATAATAATAGTAACATCAAGTGTCAATACTGATCTTTTATGAAGAACGCTAAGCAAACATTTACACTAGAAGCAACACATATCAGGATGACTAGGCACAACTCAACTAAGAAATCTAGCAACCCTCTTTATTAAAAAAAAAAAAGGAAAGCATTAATGGTATTCCTGTACCCTTAATACTCAAAAGCGCATGACAAATATGCATATTTATGAATATTTAACTTTTCTTAGCAGTGTTCCGTTGCTGTGTGTGTTTGATCCTGTGTCAGAATCTTAGTGCAGAGTTGTAGCCTGGGAAAGAGCATGGCATGCTCGAAAACTGTCACTAAACTTTTATTGGAATATACCAGGCGTCCCCAACTCCTGAGCCGCTGACCAGTGTCCGTCCGTGCCCTGTTTAAATCCAAAAGAAGGGGTTTGGGACTTTAGATGAAGCAGTCCCCATAGGGGGTCATCGCCTCCATCCCTATCAATATATATATACAGGCAAAGGGTGGGACTTTAAATGAAGTCTGTGCTGGCAAAGTACGTAATTAAAAATATATGTATTATTCATGCATGTAATTACATATAAATATCTAAATTCATAAACATGATTACACAGGATAATAACCGTAGAGATACATATTATACATAGTAATGAATTACATAGTATATTGTTACATGCATACATGAGTAAAAAATGGTGGGTATATTGGCCAGATGATGGGAATCCCTGTCTGCATAAAACTGCAAGAGTGACATAATAGAATGTGCTAACAACCAAAGACATGCATAAATACTAGTAAACCAAAATGAAATAAGTATACAGTGCATCTATATCTCGACACGTCTCGCGAGCTCCGCTCGCTTCCTCAGGAGTGCATGCAGGGTGTCTAAAAAACAGATTGCAAAAATAAGTATACCAAAAAGTGTACGGTTATGATAGGGTAGAAGCTGGGGCATTAAAGGACCCCATGCTTACAATTGAGTCACTTTGCTCCAAAGATTGAACCCCAATGGACAGCCACGAGAAGCACTAAGTTTGGGAGCTGAGGGGGCGGGGCAAGCGAAACCCACCAAGAGACCGGACGGAGGACCAGCATGATGAAGGAAAGGTAGAAAATTGAGTGTCCCTGAGTGACCCCCAAGAGTCAACAGTGATGCATAGCTGTAAAAGAGTATGTCAATAATAAATGCACCTTGATCATATGATCCTCCATGCAAGGGTGGGTAGGTATGTGAACAGGAGATAACTATGTTGCATCGCTGGAATAATGGGAATATGATCAGGAGCACAAAGAGAGGAATGAAAGAAAAGAAACAAAGATGAATAAAAGATGAAGGAAAATAAAAAGATATGAAAAGGAGAAATAAGAAAAAGGGGGAAAGTACAAACGGGAAAGGGGGAAAAAAGAGGGGGGAACAGGAGGTAGTGTGAGAGGAAAAGTAAGGAGGATTAAAAAATAAATGGGAATGGTGAGTGGAGTGTGAGGGTATGAATGAAAGGGCAAGTGAGACTGCAATGTGTGTATATGTGCACACATAGAGGTGTGTGGAGCTATAGACAAAGTGAAGGTAAAGCTGGGGTGGCTAGCAGTGATGTGGGGCTGAGTGCTTACTAACATGGAAAAGTTATGCCCTGAACGGTCAATCCCGCTGGTCCTGTGAGGGACAGATTTTTGTTCTGAAACAAGTGTCAGCATGTAAGCCCAGTTGTGTGTCCTGCCTCATGTGTAACCAAGGATGGAATGAGGGAGCCATCACGTCCAAACTTGTATCTCTGGGTGGGCTGGAGCCACAGGCCACGCCCCTGATGCCATGTGTCGGATGGCTGATGGTGCAGGCGCGCACCACACCCGCCCTCAGAGGTGGAGAACGAGCAGACGCATTCCCCTCCAGCCCGCCAGGAGGAGAACCACAGCATACACACCGAGGGATGCCCCGGGTGAGTGCAGAACATGGCGCTGATGTGCTGTTGTCCCCACCCATCCACCCTGAGGGGAAAAGAAGCAATGGGGAAACCCATGCTGCACATCGCAGCTCCCGGAAAAGAAACCACCCGCCGCGGCCAGCGGGGCAAACACAGGAAGCCAAGCCACTCCCCCAACCACAATCCAAGTGGCATACCCATGTCTGCGGGATGAATGGACGAATGATATTGATAATATTGCTAGAATAACATTGATGTGGCCAAAGCCATACTACGTAGTGACTAGCAGAAAAAAAGGAGGTGCTAGGCACCGCAACACACTTCCATCTCTATTCATTGGAACAAAAGAAGGGGTTTGGGACTTTAGATTAAGCAGTGCCCATACAAGTGTCACACTGCATCGGGTGGCAGGCTACAGTGACAAGTGTCACGCTGCATCGGGTGGCAGGCTACAGTGACAAGTGACACACTGCATCTGGTGGCAGGCTACAGGGACATGTTGCATCTGGTGGCACAGTGGCATGCTACATCTGGTGACAATCTACAGTGACAAGCTGTATTTAGTGGCAGGCTACAGTGACAAGCTGTATTTAGTGGCAGGCTACAGTGACAAGCTGTATCTGCTGGTAGGCTACAGTGGCAAGTAACATACTGCATCTAGTGGCTGCATTGGCAAGTGACATGCTGCATCTGGTGGTAGGCTACAGTGGCAAGTGACAAGCTGCATCTGGTGGCAAGTGACAAGCTGCATCTAGTGGCAGGCTACAGTGACAAGTAAAAAGCTGCATTTGGTGGCTGCAGTGGCAAGTGACACACTGCATCTGGTGGCAGGCTATGGTGACAAGTGACACGCTGCATCTGGTGGTTGCAATGGCAAGTGCCATGCTGCATCTGGTGGCAGACTACAGGGGCAAGTGACAAGCTGCATCTGGTTGCAGGCTACAGTGACAAGTAACACGCTGCATCTGGTGGCAGAAAACAGTAGCAAATGACAAGCTGCATCTGGTGACAGGCTACAGTGTCAAGTGACAAACTGCATCTGGTGGCTGCAGTGGCAAGTGACAAGCCTCGTGATGGCAGGCTACAGTGACAAGTGACAAGCTACATCGGGTGGCAGGCTATGGTGAGCATTAAGGTGAGTTGAACTATTTCATTATGTATTACAATATAATAATAAAAAGAATGTGCTTCAATCATCCTAACACCATATCAACCATGGTGTCAGGATGATTGAAGCACTAACACCCCAACCCCATCCCACCCACCCCCCTCGTCCTTGGATAAATCTTTTTATAAGAAACTGGTCCCTGATGCCGAAAAGGTTGGGGACAGCTGGAAAATGCAGCTCACCCAGATATATTTATACACTATATTGTCAAAAGTATTGGGATGCCTGCCTTTACATGCACATGAACTTTAATGGCATCCCAGTCTTAGTTTGTAGGGTTCAATATTGAGCTGGCCCACGCTTTGTAGCTATAACAGTTTCAACTCTTCTAGGAAGGCTGTCCACAAGGTTTAGGAGTGTGCCTATGGGAATGTTTGACCATTCTTCCAGAAGTACATTTGTATGGTCAGGCACTGATGTTGGACAAGAAGGCCTGGCTCACAGTTTCCGCTCTCCTTCATCCCAAAGGTATTGAGGTCAGGACCCTGTACAGGCCAGTCATGTTCCTCCACCCCAAACTCTCTCATCCATGTCCTTATGGACCTTGTTTGTGCACTGGTGCACAGTCATGTTGGAACTTTGTTCCCACAAAGTTGGGAGTATGAAATTATCCAAAATGTCTTAGTATGCTGACGCCTTAAAGGGGTTGTAAAGGCAGAAGGTTTTTTATCTTAATGCATTCTATGCATTAAGATAAAAAAAACCTTCTGTGTGTAGCAGCCTCCCCAGCACCCCCCTAATACTTACCCTGAGCCCCTTCTCTCTCCAGCAATGTCCACGATCCCCTCAACCATCCAATATACTCCTCCTGATTGGCTGAGTCACAGCAGCGGTGCGATTGGCTCCCGTGGCTGTCAAAGTATGTCAGCCAATCAGGGGAGAGGGGGAGCGGGGCCAGGTCGGGCCTCTGTGTCTGAATAGATACACGGAGCTCTGACTTGGCTTGGGTGCCCCCATAGAGAGATGCTGGCTGAGGGGACACTCGAAGGAGGGAGGGGCCAGGAGCAGCAAAGAGGGACCCGAGAAGAGGAGGATCTGGGCTGCTCTGTGCAAGTCCAACTGCACAGAGGAGATAAGTATAACATGTTTGTTATTTTTAAAAAAAGCGAGCCTTTGCAATCACTTCCCTTCACTGGAACTAAGGGGCCAAGCTCAACCCCTGAAAAACAACCCCACACCTTAATCCCCCCCTCCACCAAATAATTTGGAATAGTGTACAAAGCAAAGTCCATGAATGAGCGAGTTTGGGGTGGAGAAACTTGACTGGCCTGCAGAGTCCTGACCCTAACCTGACAGAACATCTTTGAGATGAATTAGAGCGGAGACTGTGATGCCATTAAAGTTCATGTGCGCGTAAAGGCAGGTATCCCAATGTAAAGTAGTGAGTGTACAGCTTGCATAACAGTGTAAATTTGCTGTCCCCTCAAAATAACTCAACACATAGCCATGTCTAAACCCCTGGCAACAAAAGTGCGTACACCCCTAAGTGAAAATGTCCAAATTGGGCTCAATTAGCCATTTTCCCTCCCAGGGGTCATGTGACTCATTAGTGTTACAAGGTCTCAGGTGTGAATGGGGAGTAGGTGTGTTAAATTTGGTGTTATCACTCTCACTCTGTCTAGAACTAGAAGTTCAGTATGGCACCTCATGGCAATGAACTCTCTGAGGATCTGAAAAAAAGAATTGTTGCTCTACATAAAGATGGCGTAGGCTATAAGAAGATTTCCAAGACCCTGAAATTGAGCTGCAGCACGGTGGCCAAGACCTTACAGCAGTTTAACAGGACAGGTTCCACGCAGAACAGGCCTCGCCATGGTTGACCAAAGGAGTTGCGTGCACATGCTCAACGTCATCTCCAGATGTTGTCTTTGGGAAATAGACGTATGAGTGCTGCCAGCATTGCTTCAGAGGTTGAAGGGGTGGGGGGGGGCAGCCTGTCAGTGCTCAGACCATAAGCCGCACACTGCACCAAACTGGTCTGCATGGCTGTCATCCCAGAAAGAAGCCTCTTCTAAAGATGATGCACAGGAAGGCCCACAAAAGGTTTGCTGAAGACAAGCAGACTAAGGACATGGATTACTGGAACCATATCCTGTGGTCTGATGAGACTAAGATAAATTTATTTGGTTCAGATGGTGTCAAGCATGTGTGGCCGCAACCAGGTGAGGAGTACAAAGACAAGTGTGTCTTGCCTACAGTCAAGCATGTTGGTGGGAGTGTCATGGTCTAGGGCTGCATGAGTGCTGCTGGCACTGGGGAGCTACAGTTCATTGAGGGAACCATGAATGCCAACATGTACTGTGACATACTGAAGCAGAGCATGATCCCCTCCCTTCAGAGACTGGGCCGCAGGGCACTATTCCAACATGATAACAACCCCCAAACTGTCAGAAACCATGAATCAGACAAAGACAGAAGTGCAGTAAGATCACACTTTTTTTTAAAAAAAAGGTAAAATGTTATAAACAAGTAAACATGGTCAAAACATAGCCAGGGATCGGTAACCAGTGTGAATAGTCAGAGCAAGTCAGTGAAATAGGAGTCCAGAGATCAGCGAGGTCAAACAAACGAAATGTAGGGTCAGGAGCTAGAAGGAGAGTCAACCGAGCAGGGTCTTGAATCCAGGAACCAGAAGGGAACGTCAAACAGGCACAGTCTTTCACAGAAACACACAGCAGAGATTTATCCAGAGATGTTGACCAAGGCGAAGGCATCTGTGATCTGATCCAGACAGTTTATATAACAGCAGACCTGGCTAAATTAGGCAGGATATGGTCATCAGGTGAGCCAGAGAGCAAGCTGAAACTGGCAATTAACCCTCAGCTGAGCAGCTTGCTCTGAGAAGGAAGAGCTGAGCCCAACCCTGACACAAACACACCTCCAAGACGACCACTGCCTTGCTAAAGAAGCCAAGGGTAAAGGTGATGGACCAGCCAAGCATGTCTCCAGACCTAAACCCTATTAAGTATCTGTGGGGCATCCTCAAACGGAAGGTGGAGGAGCGCAAGGTCTCTAACATCCACCAGCTCGGTGATAGAGACAAACTGCAGCACCAGGTGAGTAATGAACTGAAGTTCCCACTTGTATGGATGCTTGTTAGGCTGGGGTGCACGCCTGGTCACTGCACAGCATTTTTAGAGAAGAAAAATCCGGAATGGCAGCACACCCACCAAATAAAGCAAAATGATTTATTGTGCAAAATAAAGCAAAGATGGAGGTACAGGCGGGGGGGGGGGGGCAGAGGTTGACGCGTTTCATACTATTAAAGTGCTTTGTCAAAACCAATATAACAAAATCATACCCTCAGAGCAAATATATAGTCAAAAACAGACTTACAGACATGTGCAAAAAATCAAGCTTGACTAACCGTGGGGTGAATGAGAAAACCTGTCCAGGATTTCACACTGGTAGAAAAAACTTAATGTGAAATATGCTGTGTGAGATTTAGCTTAAATATATATAATAACTGAATATAAACGTGAAATCATGAAAACATATATTCATGTGAAAAAACATATATTCATGTGGAAAAACTTTGTGGTACATATGACTAATATATAAAAGATGAATTAAATAATGACCAAAATAGGGAGAAGGGGAGGAAAAGAGAACCATATATGTGTGTATAATTATATGTGCTTATATTAATTATAAAAATGTCTTTGATATCTTAAAATTATGTATGTATATGTTTAAAAACATGGACGATTGTATCCCAGTTCTGTTAAAGAGGAGCCTCCAGTGAGGTATCCAGCTCAATAGAAAAAAGGAATTTGATACTGCCAATACATCAAGCCAGCAAAATTCATCATAGAAATCTTGAAATAAAGGTATTTCAAAAATAAGGAAAAAATAGGCAACTGCTGACATCGTAGTCTAATTATTGATATCTGAAAAGATATAATGGAGTGACAAAAAGATCATGATCAGAATCACAAGGGGAATTATATATGGAAATAAAAACCAAGTACATATTCGTCAGAAAAAACACCACAGAATGCTATAGAACCTCAATTTCTATCATGATGTAGATGCATTACTCATAAAAATGGGTGAGATCCCATTCATAATTCATGCCAGAAAGAATTCTAGTGCCGAGGGAGAAATTCCTGAACACTTCGCGTTTGCAAAGTGTCCTGAACTTATCTCCCCCCCTGCTGGGCACATGAATTTTCTCTATAGCTTGTATCTGTAATATTTCCATTATGAATTTGATTAAAATGTCTGGCCACATTTGTTCCATTTCTCCTATGTATGTTCCCTAAATGGTCATTCAATCGATCCCTGAGTCTCCTTGTTGTACGACCCACATATTGGAGATTACAGGCTTTGCATATAATTAAATAAATAACATATCTAGTGTAACAATTCATTCACTTATGTATCTTGAATGACCTTTTATTGGAAGTGGAACAAACATGGACAGCATGGACATCCCATGGTACCACACTTAAAATTTCCTACAAAATCCAGCCATGTTCTATGTAGGGTTTCCACTCTAAATTCATTGGGAGATAAGGTATTAGCTAAACTTGGTGCCCGAAGTGACCCTATTCTAAAACCTTCAGATAGTATCTCTGCATATTTATCATCCTCAAACAGGACAGGAATATGACGAGTAAGAATGTTTCTGATCTTTTTAAATTCTAAGCTGAAGGGTGTGGAAAAAACAAGGTTTTTGCTGGAGTTCTGTTTAGGAGGTCTATCAACCAATAAAGATTTGCGATCACTGGATGCTACAATGTTAATTGCTCTCCGTATAGTTTTTTCACTGTAATCCCTTTTAATAAAGGTTAATGTTTCATCTCTATTTGTTCATGTTGAAAGTCAGTTTCGTTACTGCAAATTCTGCGCAGCCTAAGAAACTGACCTACGCATATTCCCCGAGTAATGTGTTGTGGGTATCCTGAGGTTGCATGAAGCAATGAATTCCCTGAATGTGGTTTTCTATAGATGTTAGATTTAATGTGTTCATCCTGCTGTGACAACAACACATCTAAGAAAGTTACTGACCTGCCGTCCATCCATCCAGTAAAGCTTAGGTTCAAGGTGTTAGTATTCAGATAAGATAAAAATGAATCCAAAGTACCCATAGCGTCTGAACAGCAGGTCATCAATGAACCTGCAATAAAATTTGTTCTTGCAATGAAAGGTGTTCCCATCTCCATAGATGTGTTTCCTCTCCCACCAACCCATGTATAGGTTGACGAGAGACGGAGAAAAGTGAACCCCCATGGCTGCTCCACACCGCTGGAGATAGAAGCCCCCATCGAATGCAAAAAAGTTGTGTGTCAACAGGAAATCAAGACATTCCAAAATATATTCTTGATGTGTAGATGAATAACCACTATAAGCATCCAAAAAGAATTCCACCGCCCGCAAACCCAAATGATGGGGTATAGAGGAGTACATGCTCCCGACATCGCAAGTGACCCAAACATCCCCCTCCTCCCAAGACAAACTTTCAAGGCTCTGTAACACTTGTTTTGTGTCCCTTAAGTAGCTGGGCAGTGCTGGGTAGGGCTCTCACTAAGGGCTGTAGTTGAACATCCACTGACAAACCCAAATGCTTATTGAGGGATCCTATCCCAGCCACAATGGGACCTCCATGAAGTGGAGTTAAACCTTTATGGGTTTTAGGGAAGTGGTGAAAAATTGGGCTCACTGGCGACTCAGGAATCATTTTGTCCACTTCTTTTTGTGAAAGAATTCCTAAATTAACACCTTTGGACACCAAAGGAGTGAGAGCACTTTTAAATGCAATGGTGGGGTTATCTCTACGTTTACAGTACATAGCTGTATCAGACAATTGACGCAAGGCTTCGGATCTATAGGAACATGCATCTTGGATAACCACTAAACCACTTTTATCTAGTTCTTAATAACAATGTTTTGATCTTGGCAAAGTGATTCCAATGCAGAGCATTCTCCAAGCAAGAGATTATCATGATATACCTGGCCCGATTACTTGGGCGCAAAGCCAGTCTAGTAAGATCCCTCTCCACAGCTTTTTAAAAAGTGTCCAGAACTTTACCCCTGGAATTTATGGGATACAAATCAGAAAGGGTTTTAATGGATACAGGTATGGGAGCAACAATGTCACTAACCTCTCTCCTGACGGATTCACTCTGCAGTTCTTCCAGATCCTGGATGACACAGTGTTCTTTAAAATCAATAGGTGTATCAAAAGAAACTGATTGATTGTTGTGGTCAGTGGTAGGTATAGAATTATCTCCAAAATAGTGTTTGCGCAAAGTGAGGTTGCGAGCAAATTTATTTACATCAAGCACTGTTTCAAAAAAAAAGTGTCTATTTGGGCAGAAATTTAAACCCTTGGAGAGACAGGTCCCTGCTGGATAAGTTTAGGACGTTGCTGTGGTCTTCTGAGGTTGGCCTCTGAGATGGTAACTGTTTTTTTGGGGGGTGTTTCTTGCCCCCCTTCTTTTTCTTCCCTTAGGCACTGTTGTGAGGGTTTCCAGTGGCTTCACTGTCCCGTCCAACTGCTCCTTCCAGTGATGAATCAGATGCAAACCCACTCACAGACCGATCTAAGATCTTTGTTTCTATATCCGAGAAGCTAACATGCCTCTCCTGGTCTCCAGTGTTGGACTTTTTGGTATTTCTTTGGAGATAAGGCATTTTTTCCAAATATATACCACATTTGGCTCATAGTCTAATCTATCTCTTAACAGTTTTTCTTTTTTGTTATCAATGATGCCCCGTTATAATTGATCAATTTGTCTCCCAGTTTGGAGTCCAAATCTTTAAAAAGCTCAGAATCCTTAAAAGGTATAATTAAAAGGTATAACTGAATGTAAAAGATATGTTATTTTATCTGGATTTTGGCGCTGCTCAAGTTGTTTCATGTATTAATCATAAAGAATTGGGACTGTGCAAATGTGCAAGTATAAAATGTGCTAGCATGCAAATAAATGAATGTGTAAAAATGTGCACTAAAACTTATCAGCAATATTTTATGTGCATAAAGGTTCTAGGATATAAGAGATCCAATCAAACTTAAATAATGATATGCAGTGAATAATATCCTCGATTGGAATAAAAAGGTAGTGTATATAGTACTGTTTCCAGTATATCATGAATATTTGTGCTGTGTCTGGTTAAAACCAAAAATCGTGATCCTAATAATACTAATGGTAAAACGTGCTAAAAATAAAAAAGACCACTGAAAATATAAACCCTGTTATGTGGCATAAAAAAGAGAGATGGACTAATATTAATATATGTCAACATAGGATATTTGCGGTATTATTGTTTTTTCCCCCGATAGTTAGTTCTGGACAAAACCATTGATAAATTATAAGCAGTTCATTAATAGATAGAGTCTCCCAGCAAAGGTGTACTGTGCTTCAAGGTGTTTCATTCATATCTCGTGGTTCTTCTTAAATCACAACCAAAACTTCTGAAGGTGTTTGGGTGCAGGTCACACGTGCTCCCCACAAGGACCCCTCCTTACCAGAGAGGGCTACCCCTGCAGGGGTAAAGCGCTTATCTTTAATTCCAGTTGTCTTGGTCTTGGCTCAGGGGCAATCCGATTCACCATGTTCAGGAAGAAAAACAAAGAAGGAGATCCATAGCGTGATATGTAAAAAATATGTATCTTTCTTTTATTTGGCACACGTCGATCAGATACGAGTTACTGGATCAAAACTATAAAAGTAGACAAAATAACAAATCCAATGGTCCGTCAGAAGTCCCAGAGTCGGCTCTAGCGTGGTGAACGCTCCTCTCCTATCAAAAAGTCCTGTGTACTTCCTGTACACTGAGGTTGCATTCCAACTCCTCGCTCTGCAGAAACTGGATGTGACATAGGAAGCAAAGCTAGGTATCAGCTGACGCGTTTCATCATAGACTTTTCAAAGGCGCCTTTGAGCTTGAAGCTAATCGCCCACAATTGGTGGAAACGGATGTGTGCAAGCCCTCTACTGATCCACGCTGAAAGGCATGTTTGCTGGCTACACCTTATACCTGTTGTTAAAAGACTGCATGGAAATAAGCTGTGTGAACCTTGTGTCAGGGTTGTTAAAAGGACAGCAGTGTGTGTCTATACCACTTAAACGCACAGTGTACCACAGCGTAATTTGTGAATCTGCAGCATGGAGGACTTGATAAAGGCCTTGCTCCGGAGTAATGCTACACAGCAACAGACTTTTCAGAAAATGTTGATGGCTCAGCAGCAGCAAGCTCAAAGCAACCAGTCAGCAAGCTGCTGCACAACAACAACAAAACAAATAGAATGTTAGAGGTTCAGCAGCAGCAAGCCCAAACAGCCAACCAGCAAGCTATGGCTGCCTTGGCTCAAGCAACTGAGGCTCAAGTGGCTGCCCTGGCTTAGACAACAAAGGCACAAGTGGCTGCTTTGGCTCAGGCAGCTGAGAAAGACTGACAGGCCTTAGCTGAAATACTGCTGCGGATGCTAGCTCAGACTGCAAATGTCTCCACAGGGTCCCCTGGTGACAGGCACCAAAAGTCACCTTCTACAAAAAAATGACATTCCAGGATGATGTAGAGGCCTTCCTATGAACACTTGAAAGAATTCCTGAGGGGCAGGCCAGACCTAAAGACCGCTGGGCTGCGCTGGTGGCCCCACTGTTAGCAGGCAACTCCCAAAAGGCATACTTTGACTTGTCCACCAAAGATGCCCGAGCTTATGATAAACTAAAGGCTGAGATCTTGTGATGTTTGGGAGTCACCGCTGCAGTAAGAGCACAGTGAGTACACAGCTGGAGTTTCAAGGCAGATGGATCCCCCGGCTCCCAAATGTATGACCTAATCAACCTGGTCAAACGGTGGCTGCAGCCTGAGATACTCACAGGGCCCCAAATAGTGGAAAGAGTTGCAATGGACCGGTTCCTGAGAGCTCTACCTCCTGAGCTGCAGAGAAGGGTGAGGCAATCTGATTCAAATTCAAAGGACGTTCTGGTTGAGCTGGTGGAACGCTACTTGGCAGCAGTGGACCTGGTCACTGAATCTGCAGCTTCACGATCCCTGATGGTCAAAAGACCCCCTCCTGTGGCCGCCCAGTCAACCCCAGTAACACCATTGGTAAAGCCGAAAAGAGGAAGTCCTGAAAGGCCAGTGAGAGTGCTTAGAGCATCACCCCCTGTTGAAAGACCCCGTCTGGGAAGCCCCAGAGGAACCCGTGGGCATCCCCAGTGTTGGTGGTGCAATGAGTGGGGGTACATCATGGCCAAGTGTCCCTTGAACCCTGAGCCTATGGAATGTGACATAATTCAACGCATGTCCCTGTTTGCTCGCCCGGGCCTGGTCGCTGATCCGGACATGCCAAGCTTTGTGGTAAAGATAAGGGGGGAATGTGTACATGCCCTCCTGGACTCTGGAAGTCTGGTCACCCTGGTCCATACCCGGCTGGTGGACCCTGAACAGCATCAGGTAGGAGTGGTATGTAAACCAGCTCAGGATCTGTTTGCCATGAAGTGGCTGTGTCCCCTATCCTGTTGCACAGTGTAATATTGGGGAGAGACTTTCCACTGTTCCAGGAACTTTGCAGTGTGAAAGAAAAGGGCCTTGAGCCTGGACTTCCTAGTGAGACTGAAGGGGGGAACCCCAACCCCTTTGAACCAAAGGTTGATGAAAATGCTGTAGGGATGACCCCTTGTGAAAATGTGTCTTTTCCCCTAACAGTCTATGCGGGTGAACCGGAGGTGACCCCTGAGACCCTAGAGTTGCCCGGCGTGCCAGAGCTAGAGGTTTCTCCGGACAACTTCAGGACCGCCCAGTTACAGGATCCTACTTTTGTACAAGCCTGGAAAAATGTGAAGGTAAACAATGGGACCCCGGTAGCCCCGTGGCTGGAAAATGTGTTTCCTCATATGGCGGTTAACCATGACATGTATCAGGTTCACAAACTTCAGGGTGAGGTTGTGGAACAACTCGTGGTGCCTGGCCCCTATAGGAGGACAGTGCTGAACCTGGCCCATACACACCGCCTGGGTGGCCACCTGGCCTATGAAAAAGACATAAGAACGTGTCGTACAGCGTTTCTTCTGGCCTGGGATATATGTCGACGTGAAAAACTATTGTGAGTCATGTCCTGAGTGTCAAAAGGTAGCCCATATGCCCCATTAACGTAGACCACTGGTACAATTGCTTGTGATTGAGATTCCTTTTGACCGAATTTCCATGGATCTGATAGGGCCAGTAGTTAAGTCTGCCAGAGGCTATCATTACATCCTAGTCGTCATGGACTATGCTACCCGGTATCCCAAGGCTGTTCCCTTAAGAAACACTTCCTCCAAGACCATCGCCAAAGAGTTGTTCCACATGTTTACCCGTATTGGGATCCCAAAGGAGGTTCTAACCGACCAAGGGACTCTCTTCATGTCAAATGTGATGAAAGAATTATGCATTGTTCAGTATTAAGCATTTGCATACTTCAGTTTACCACCCTCAGACAGATGGGTTAGTAGAACGTTTTAACAAAACCCTCAAGAGTATGCTCAAGAAGGTGGTGACTAAACATGGGAGAGATTGGGATTGCCTACTGCCATACCTGTTGTTCACCATTAGACAGGTCCCACAGTCTTCCACGGGGTTCTCACCCTTTGAACTCCTGTATAGGAGGCATCCCAGAGGGTTGATGGACATTGCTAAAGAAACTTGGGAGACTGAAGCTACTCCCTACCGGAGTGTCATTGAGCATATCTCAGCCATGCAGGATAGGATTGCCTCAGTAATGCCCCTGGTTCGAGAACACATGCAGAAAGCCCAGGAAGCCCAGAGACGAGTATACAATAGGTCGGCAAAGGTTCAGACTTTCCATCCGGGGGATTGCATACTTGTTTTAGTCCCCACGGTGGAAAGTAAGTTCCCAGCTAAGTGGCAAGGACCCTATGAGATACTGGAAAAGGTTGGGGAGGGAAACTATAAGGTATACCAACCAGACAGGCAGAAGAAAGAGCAGATCTATCATGTAAATTTAATTAAACATGGAAAGACAGGGAAGCTCTCCTAGCCCTGGGTGATCAGCCACTTAAAAAAGAGGGAGGCATAAGTGAAGTTCAGATACCTGAGTCGGTGTCCCAACAGCAGGAGGGGAGGAGATTTTTTCACTGCAATAAAGACTTCTTCTCAGATTTGCTCGGCTGCACAAATGTAATTAAACATGACATTGTCACTGACACCAAGGCTCGAGTACGCCTTAAGCCTTATCGTTTTCCAGAGGCCTGTAGACAGGCAGTAGCCGAGGAAGTTGAGAGGATGTTCAACCTCGGGGTGATAGAGAAGTCTAAAAGTGAATGGTGTAGTCCTATAGTCTTGGTTCCCAAACCAGATGGGTCCTTAAGATTTTGCAATGACTTCCAGAAACTGAATGAGGTGTCAAAGTTTGATACATGTCCCATGCCCTGGGTTGATGAATTAGTGGAGAAGTTGGGCCCCGTCAGGTACATAACCACTCTGGATCTCACTAGAGGGTATTGGCAGGTTCCCCTGACAGAGGAAGCAAAAGAGAAAAACGCTTTCGCAACACATGAGGGGTTATGGCAGTATGTGCGGATGCCCTTTGGGTTAAATGGAGCTCCTGCTACATTCCAGCAGATGATGGATGAGATCCTTAGGCCGCATCAGTGTTATTCTGCAGCCTATCTAGATGATGTGGTTATTTAGAGCACAGATTGGAAAAGTCATCTACCCAAAGTCCAGGCTGTCATAAACTCCATCAGAAACGCTGGCTTCACCGCAAACCCAAAGAAGTGTGCCATAGGGTTAGAAGAGGACCAGTATCTGGGATACACCATTGGGCCGGGCCTAATCAAACCCCAAGTCCATAAGGTAGAAGCCATTAAAGACTGGCCTGCCCCTGCCACCAAGAAACAAGTGAGAACCTTCCTAGTCATGGTTGGGTATTATCGAAGGTTCATCCCAAACATTGCCACACTGGCAGCACCCTTAACTGACCTCACCAAGGGAAATGGCTCCTTTGTAGCTATTAAATGGAATCCTGAGGTTGAAGCAGCTTTCCAAAGCCTGAAGGAGGCGCTATGTAACAAGCCTGTGTAGGTGGCCCCAGACTTTAGCAAGGAGTTTGTAGTTCAGACCAATGCCTCCAGTATAGGTCTGGGGGCTGTTTTGTCCCAACTGGTCGGCAGAGAACATCTGGTGGTCTATTTGAGTCAGAAGCTGACTCCAGCAGAGGGAAATTACAGTATTGTGGAGCGAGAGTGCTTGGCCATTAAGTGGGCCTTAGAGGCCCTACGGTACTACTTGCTGGGTATCACTTCCAACTCATAACAGACAATGCTCTCTTGAAATGGATGGCCCAGGCTAAGGATCATAATGCAAGGGTTACCCCTTGGCTCCTGGCCCTCCAAGACTTTTCATTTAAAGTGGCGCACAGGGCTGGTTGTAACCACAAAAATGCAGATGCCCTTTCTAGAACCCACTGTTTAATAGCTGGAGTTTGAACCCATATTATTATAACTATTATTATATTATTATAAGATTATTATTATAAGAAGTTTAGGGAGATACTCTCCCCCTAAATCTGTGAGTATATGAATGGGATCGGGGATAGGTGGGAGGTGACTGAGAAATGAAGCCTTAATGGCTACAATTTCAATAATTCCACAAGAAGGAAAAGATAGGATGCTCTGATCAAGCTATAGACCAATCTCATTGTTGAATACAGATATCAAGCTTTTCTCAAAGGTATTGGCTACCAGACTGAAAGAAGTGATAAAAGAGGTGGTCCACAGGGATCAAGTTGGGTTTGTCCCAGGTAGAGAAGGGAAAGATAACAGGATAAGAACCCTGTTGTTGCTCCAAAAAATGAAGAGGGATGGGCCACCTAATCTGCTGCTGTCAATTGATGCCGAGAAGGCTTTTGACAGGGTGGACTGGGGGCTCATGACTCAGACGTTAGAAGGGGTTGGCTTGGGGATGACGATGATTCAGTGGATTATGGCCCTGTATAACCATCCCAAAGCCAAGGTAAAAGTAAATGGGACTTTGTCCCCTGCCTTTGAAATGCAAAATGGAACATGCCAGGAGTGCCCCCTATCCCCATTATTTTTTATACTGTCCATGGAGCCTTTACTAGCAGTAATTAGGGACAACCAAGATATAAAGGGGATTAAGATAGGAGAAGATCATATGATTGCAGCATATGCAGATGATATCTTAATTTATAAAAGTTTCCCAAGGATAACCATCCCTAATTTAATGAGAGTAGTTAAAAATTATGGAGAACTATCTAACTTTAAAATAAACTATAGCAAATCAGAGATCCTAAGTATCAACATAGGAAAACAAGAGGGGTTAGTATTACAAAGTGAATTCCCATTTAAATGGAGTAAACACAAATTAAAATACCCAGGAATCAAGCTAACGGCAGAGTTGGAAAATTATATCATCTGAATTATATACCTCTATTAAATGAAGTAAAAGAGGAAATTAGGAAAATGACACACAGTCCTCTATCATGGATAGGCTGGATAAATGTGATAAAAATGGTAATATTACCTAAAATTACATATAAATTTCAAATGTTAACCAATTAATATTCTGCAAATATTTTTTCAGATATTAAGAGACATATTAACAAGATTTATCTGGGTAAAATAAAAAAACAAGAGTAAAATTTTCAGTCTTGAACAGGGGAAAAGCATTAGGAGGGTTAGCGGTACCTGATATTAAAACATTATACATGGCAAATGTCCTTTCACTGTTGATAGCATGAGTTAAAAACACAGAAGAAAGAAAATGGGTGAAGTCAGAGAGCACAATTAGTGAGACACAGTTAGGAAAGATAGTATGGAGACCACCTGAATATAGGGTCTTCGATAGAAACACAAGCGATTTGACACATATAGTGTTCAAAATTTGGGATAATATTTTCGCACACAATAATTGGAAATTTAATTCTCCACTCACTCCACTATGTGGAACTAATTACTTTGCACCAGGGAAAGAGGAATGTTTGGAAAATTGATAAAAAAGGACACGTTAAAATTAAAAGATATAATGGTGAAGAGGAGAATAGCTACACTGGAGGAATTAAGGCAAAATGAAGATTTCTCAGATATGAATGAATGCCGGTATTTGCAAATGATGAATTTTGTAGCCTCATTGCCACATCCCTTAAGAACCGAAGATGAGTTATCATCATTGGAAAAAATATGTACGACGAAAATAAAGGAAGGGGTTTCAAGATTATATAAGATTTTGGTGACACTGGGACGAGAGGAGAGACCACCATGATAGATGGGAAAAGGAATTGGGCTCACGGGTGGGGGGTCAACGGCTAAAAAAAATAATGACACTAGTATATAAATCTCCCGGTGGACCCTTGGGGTTGTTTGTTTCATGGGATGGATAAACCCATTAAACAGTATATAAAGACAGTGATGCCACACCTTTTGAATGCTGTGAAGGGCCTGATACCTAGATACTGGCAAAAAACAGAAAGTCCCTCACTGAAAGAATGGTGTATCAGGGTAGAAGAGACATTTAACATGGAATATCTAAAAAGCAGTAGTGATGAGGAAACAGAGGAATGGTCAGAGAAATGGTATGCATGGTTAAGATTCAAAAAATCAAAGGGATATATGGGGTTAATGGTTTTGGATGAAAGCTGTGGGTAGAACCTATGGTCAGGGGTGGGAGGTGGGGGGAGATAGTAGGGTCGGGGGGGGGGGGGAAGGGGGAAATAAGGAAATACTGTATTAAGAAGATGTATTGGTTTTATGCATTGTGAAAAAAGGTATGTCTTATTTATTTTTTGTATGGCATGGAAAATAATAAAACAAATAATAATAAAAAAAAGAACATATGTTGCATTTTTAAAATTTCCATTAAAGTATAGCCAAAGGCAAACCCTTTTTCCATCCAGTCTTCGTTATTTGACTCCATTGCACCTGATTTATAAATTTCCCTGTTAAACTCTAAGCCCTTGGAGCTGACCAGGAACCAATGTCGCCTCCTCTTCTTCATCACAACTGCTGCAAAACAGACAATAGCCAAAGCCTGGAAGATGCTGGTACTTTGTGTGGTCGCTACAAAAAATAAAGTCACACACGCGATGATACACACCAAGATAGAGGCAATGTTCCAGGAAAAGGTGAGACGATACATCAAAATCTAGCAACCTTGGGTTGATAGATTTTTGTCCTTTGATTTTGACGCCTCCCTTATGGAGCCTTAGTTGACCTGTTAACCTCGTCAGTTGATTGTGCTCTTGGGACCATGACAGGTTCAATGCTGGAACCATCCCTTTCCCCTTACGCTTCCCTCCTGCCTTCTCCCATTACTCTAACTTTTTCTTTTGTTTACCACATTGCTGTATAATTCACCAACTTTGCATGGTCCTGGTTCTCCCTCAGGCTGGGGTGAACTATTCAATTGTGGGTTCTCTATCTCAATTCTAATTATTAGGTTGCTAAATGCCATCATTTGATAGACTTTATTTGTTAATAAGTCAGTAGACCTAATGTGTTATTTGTTTCAACATGTTAACATGTTAACAGCACTTGATATTGTAGCTCTCCCTGCTTGGAAGCATTCTTTATTTACGATAGCTGTTATTTTATGTGTGATGGCCCTTGAGTTACTTGATCTAATAAAATATTTGAATACGAAAGTAAAAGAAAACCCCACATTTTGGTTGGTCCCAGAACAGTAATAGAGGGAAAATCTTTCAATAGTTCTGGTGACCCTGGTGACAATCAGGGATTTTATCTCTTTGGAGGGATTTTCTCTCACTTCCTGTTTTGGCGATGAACCAGGACGTGTTTTGCTTTTACTTCTACTTTAGGCTGCCACATGAGGGGAATTGCAGGGCAGCACGCAATGAGGCAAAAAAGTTTGTCTTGGTTACAAAATACAGCAAACCACAGACAGGTGAGTTATAATGCTCACCTAAATGTTCATGTGTATTACAAAACAACATTCAGATACAGCCATCAGAGTTAGATATGTGCAGAACGGGAAAAAAAAGTTTAGTTTTGGATAGATTTGTTACATTACTAAATTTGTTTTGTTGATTAATCTTTGGAATTAGTTTAGTTTCATTTTGTTTTGTTTATTAATTTTTTAATGAATTCTCAATTTTTGGAGCAATTTAAATTTGGATCGGTCAAAAAATGAATGCTGGCAATTAAGAATTAAAAATAAATGGTGTGGACTCTGCCCCCCCCCCCCCCGACCCCAAAGCACCTTGTCCCCATGTTGATGGGAACAAGGGGCCTCTTCCCCACAACCCTGGCCATTAGTTGTGAGGATCTGCGGGGGGGCTTATCGGAATGATAGTACATAGTATACAAAGTATAAAAAGTGAGTAAAGACACAACACAAGTTTTTGACAAGTCCTCTGGAGTTTTTTTCTCTCTTTTTGGGTCCGGCGGTGCAGCTGGCTTCGTGATTGACGATGGATCTACACTGGGGGGACATTTTTTTTATTTTTGATTGATTAATAAAGGACTTGTCAAAAAACTTTTTTTGTGTATTTACTCGCTTTTTACACTTTTTTGGTGAATGGGTAGAGGTAGAATGTAACCCTTGTTAAAGGGGGCTTCCAGATTCCAATAAGCCCCCCACCCACAGATCTCCACAACTACCAGCCAGGGTTGTGGGGAAGAGGCCCTTGTCCCCATCAACAAAAAGGAGGTTGGGCAAAAGGGTCTCTGAACATATCCACAACATTAGCATTGCCTTAAAGGACCACAGTGTGTTCTTGCATTTTAGGCGTAAGCACAATAGGGATCCGTCAGGGCTTAAGTTGTGGGGTATTGATAAGACTCATCCGGTGTGGAGGGGAACAAATAGGGTAAGAGAACTATCCAAATGTGAGACTAAGTAGATCTTTTTGACCAATACTTTAAGCCGTAGAGGTATGAATGTAGAACTGGACCTCAACTGCTTTATTAGTGATTATTAATCTATTGGAATCTTTATGAGGTGGAGTTTTATTTGTAATAGAAGCTTATGGATGAAGTAGTTGAGATTCCATGTAATACCCTATCTAGGTTTATTTGTTTATTATGTTATGTATTTGGTTTTTACATTTTTAAATATTTTAATAATTGTTTATTAATTTGACATATTCTGTACAAACCTGTATGTGTGGTTCTGAGATATGGGCAACAACGTATGTGTTGGAAGGTGAGGATCACGCCTAAGGGGAATTTAGAATGTGGCTTTATTCCCTCCCACATCTATAATAAGATGTGTGAATTAATGTATAAAATATATTTATATACATTTAGGCGTACTGTTGAATGCATGCCAGTTCTGTCCTGTGTTGTGATTGGGATTTGATGAACACAACAGCATATAATAGAATTGCCATTCATTGTGGTATGTTAATGATTCGCAGTACACCACATGTGGGTGTCCCCTCGTTCTTAATGTCGACGAGAAGTAAATGTGTTCCAACTCGATCAGGCATGATGAGCACACACAGAGTTAAGCTTTATTGTGACAGCTCATAAATAGAGTTAGCCTCGCCATGTGGCCACGCCCTCTGACGAAGTCAATTACAAAACGTGTTAGAGCGTGGCCACGCAACTATGGGTCAGTCAACCAGTGTGTAGCTCAACCCGGGAATCACCACGGCTAACAACACTGAGGAGTGGTGAGAGTGATACGCGTAGCTTGAAGAGTGACACATTGTTTACATGCTTTTAAATGTTTTTTACTTTGTAAGTGCAATTGTTCAGGGGGATTTTGGATTAATAAATTAGTGTAACAGAATCACGCAATGAGATATTTTTTTTCCACATGGGTGTCATTGCTGATGAGGGGAGGATCCTCATTCACAGCGAACTCTGCCGAAAGAAGGTGTCTGAGTTTAAGGTGTAGTCCATCCCTTGACCTGCCAATGAGAGGAGAATTCTTTGATACAATTGGCACGGTGCTTAAGGCGTATTTCCTTTTACGATCTGATGAGTTCAATATCCACAGGGAGCGGTATTCCACGAGGTGTGGTGATGGGACCCAAGGAATAGATCTGGATCATCAACAACCTTATTTAACCTGTGAACCAAATACGCTGTCTCAAGGGGCCAAAAGGCACCTCATCCCAGATATGAAAACAATAAATTTATATGAAAGAAAGGGATTTTCATGGTGCCACAAATGTTCAAATCCTTCCTTCCTTGCACCCTTTTTTGAATCCTACCCGTGCATGTATTTCCCCCTTTGTCCTGCTTCCATTCAGTCTCCTTCCGTTTATTCCTGTCTGAGTTTTACGTTTTTTGTGGATTTTTGCATATTCAATTAACCTTTTTACTGGGTGCAAACATTTATATTTCTTACATCATTCTTTCTTTTTTAGAGAGATATACTCTATATCATCTAGGGGACCATATCAAGATTTACATTGCAAATTTTTCTCTCTTTTGTGACGGGGAGATTCACTCTGCAGTCTCTATTTTGAGATCCTTGTTGGCCATTCCATTACTTCCAAGTGCTCTGATTCCTTTAAGACATACAAACAAGAACCATTTCCTTACCACATATAAGTGAGTAGTAATGATTATTGGGACCTTCTTATGCAGTGAAAAACATGGTGCTGCACATAAATACAATTATGAGATAGTTTTTCTTTTGTTAATTTGTTGTGGAATGTGATGCTTTGTATCATATGTATCATTTGATTGTCTGTTAACAGTTTGCCTTTAATATCCATTTAGAACTTGTAAATGCCTCAATGTTCCTGAGGAAGCATATAGTGAAACATGTAGAACCTGGGGGCATCCTATCAAGTTCTTTCCTTATCTATGTATATCCTATATGTGGTAAAAAGATTGTTTTAATCATGTGAAAAGACTTTTTGTTACTCTTTACAAAAACCTGTCCATTGTATCAATAAAGAATTTTAAATGTTATTTTTTTTTGGTTTTGAACATTTGTGGCACCATGAAAATCCCTTTCTTTCATATAAATGTATTGATTATTTAATCGGTCCTGATATAATTAAAATATGACTCACAGGGTGCATATGTTTTAGACTTTTAAAAGACATGTTATATAGTTTGTGCAGCGCTGCTAATGCTTGCATTTCTTTGGAAGTTTAAGCATACAATTACATGGGTACAAGGTGCTTTGGGGTGGGGGGCATGCCCCATACCGAGGGCATGTGGCCTAGTATGGTTCAGGTGGGGGAGTGCTCGTCAGCCCCCCCCCTTCCGGGTTGCATGCTTGGATGAGGGTCTGGTATTGAATTTTGGGGGGACCCTGCTCCATTTTTCCAAAAAATATTGGCATGGGGTTCCCCTTAAAATCCATACCAGATCCAAAGGGCCTGGTATGGTGTGGGAGGCTTTGTTAAGGATGCAGCGGTTGGCTTCCCGGACACTCTTTAACAACCAGCTATTCTTCATACAGAAATCAAATTGGTAAATCATTTTTTGAGCGATCTGAATTTGAATCCTTATGAAAATTTGGAATTTGTTAGAAAACGTATATACGAAATGAAATTAAATTAATTTCAATGAAATGTGTTACTATTCTATTCAGAGATTCGAATACTCTCCATCTCCATCCCAAATAACTAAAAATTTGTCTGAATTTATATTCGTATCAAAACGAATTGCACAGGTCTAATCAGAGTTGGCTGTACAATGCTCCAGACTTCTCTTAGACAAGCTTACTCTACAGCTGTCAGCACTACACTCTCCCTTTAAATGATTAAAAAAATGTTGCCGCCTACAGACCTGAAAACCATTAGGGTCCCATAGGATGAGGCTGAATCTGCCACCGCTGACAGAATTTGATGGAAAGCACTTACTGCCCAATAAGCCAAATTGTGTGGGAGGAGTCTAAGTCTAAAGTTTGCCATTCACTGATCGAAATTTGGTTTGTTCAGCAGGGACCTGACAATTTTTGATTAGCATGTGGCTGGCTAGAGGAGACTAGAGGAGACTAGAGGAATCGGTTATGTTTTTTTTTGTTCAAACTGTGAGCTAAATTTTGCCCCATCTATGGCCGTTACAGTTCAACAGAAGTGGATCTAACGATCTGGGGACTGTTTGAAAACTTTTGTTGATCAGTGGGCTGCAGTCTATCAGCTACAATTGCTGATCAGTGCCTAAAGTCTCGTACACACGGTCCGATTTTCATGACGACAGAAGGTCTGATGAAAAATCAAAACCTGCTGTCGAAAGGAGCATACTAACGTTAAGAGTTTTGGGCGATGGGCCGTCGAATGAAAATTCCCATCTGAAATTTGCATCGTGTGTACGGGCCTTTAGGGTCCCACTGTCAGAATACAATGGCACAGCGGGGAGGATTTCTCCATCCACCTTGCATGTGTGGGTGGAGGAATCCTTCCCGCTGTGCCATTGTGCCATTCATTGCATGTGTGATTGGAGGAACCCGCCCATTTTTTTTCAATTAACCCCCAGCTGATCGAAAAATAATGAGGCATCTAAAGCCAGCCTAAGTGCCATCTATGTCATATGTATACTGCAGGTACACGGAACAGAAACGGAACAGAAATGCAAAACTCCCACCCCCACAAGGAACATAAACCTGTTTTCATGACACATATTCAATGACACAAAAAGTAAATGCTGACTACTAACTTTACGTAAGTTAACTTCCCATAAGCTTATTCACACTGATTCACAATAGTGGTGACTCCGCAGTTTCTCACATTGTTGTGCTGACACCTTACATGCTGTTCTGGCTGAGTACCTTTTAAAAGCAATGAGTATTGTATAGCAGTGACACCAAAATGATTGAAACATCCTTATAAGGCATTGTTGATTGCTGGGCCAGATTGAAAGTTCATGTCCCCACTTTTATATGTACAATACATGAAACTGAAAGTTTCTTATTGCATTCTTGCAAAGTAACAGAAAATAAAGTCAATAAAATAAGAAAACAATATGCTGCCTATCCCTAGGTGGATGCAATAGGGCTGGTCAAAATATTGGAAGTCTCTAATAGAGTTGAGCGAACCTCTGGAAGTTTGGGTTCTGCTGGTCCGGCCGAACTTCGGGACAAAGTCCGGCTTCGGGTCCGGACAGAACCCGAACGTTCGCACGGACCCCGAACCCCATTGAAATCAATGGGGACCCGAACTTTTAGGCACAAAAATGGCTGTAACAAAGTCCTGGAAAGCCCTAGAGGGCTGCAAAAGGAAGTAAAATGGGGGTAAGAGTAGGGCAAGTGCCCTACAAAAAAATGGGGATAGGGAAAATAAATTAAAATCAAATAAAAAAATGGGAAGGGGGGTGGATGTGGAGTAGGAGGCTAGAGGTTGACTAGGCAGTGTAGGTGGAACTGGCGGTGGTAGAGGAGTAGGAGGAGGTAGCCAACATGGT
>BLSH010225006.1:3130-18534 GCA_018402905.1 Glandirana rugosa
CCTCCCCGGCGACGTTCTCGAGAGTGGCCATGCAAGCGAGGACCACAGACGTTACATCCATGACCTATCACCAGGGCAGTCGCACTTCTGTACAAAGCGCTGTGGCGAATTAGTACAGTGGACTACCCTGGCCTGGTGATCCTTGAATATTTCCCTAATAATGGGCCTTCACTTGTCCCCCTACCTTCCTTCACTGTATACTCCTTCCTGTTCAAGGATTTCCTATGGAGACCGAGGGGGACCCAACAAATATACCTTTATGTGAATGTTATTTTATGTTAATGTGTGACGACCCCTAACGTACGTTTTTGGTGACGACCTATCCTCTTTTTTTTTTTTTGTATATGGTTTATTGTGTATATTGTATATTGTTTACGTCCCGGTTCGACATTTCATTCATTGTAATGTGTTGCTCCTTGTTATTTATTTTCCACCAATTACTTTACAGCTTGGCCCTGCATTTGTTATATGTTATATGTGTTATTTGGTATATGTTTTTTTTTTTTTCTCCTATCCAGCAGTGGTTTTTGCATGCAATCCCCAGCAGTGTGTAATTGTATTTTATTGTAAGTGTATTTCCATATAAACAACCCAGGGGGAGCCAGAGGTATCCTTTAGGAACTTGTCCTTCCTCATATGTCACTTCCTTCCATCCCCCTGTTCACTTCCGGGTAATAATCCCTTTATAAGTTCCTAGTGGTCCGGTCCCATCAGGTGACATGATTAAGCGGTGTCGCGAAACATGTCTTCACGCTGACGGGACCACTATCCAGTACCTACATTGCAGACACCAGGAGCGAACGTACCGGTGAGAGCTCTTGCAGCGGCCCCTCCCTGCCTTGCTCTCTGCATACTAGTGAGGCAGACGTCACCTCCATTGCACAGCCCACACCATCTCCAGTGGCTCTGTGAGGACACTGTGGCTCAATCTCCTTCCGGATCACGCATCACTATAGCCCAGGGAAACCTCCGTTTCCACCAGGGAGGACTGTCAACCAGCCTGTATATCAACGAGCATACCGGCTCCTTCCCAAGCCTGCCATGGTTTATATGTAAGTCTTCAATAAACTTTCTACTTTTTTATAGTAACCCAGGCTGGTCCTGTTTTTTACCAATTTCAACAAAGACAATATTGCTGTTTTTTACTTTGGTGTTACAAACTGACAGTGGGAAACACTGCACACAAGCGCCCTTGGGTTCAAATTTCCTTTTATTTTTTGTACTCCCACCCTGGAGCTGAACCTAGGCTGCAAGGTACCTGCAGCAAGTCACTCAGTCCCCTGTGTGTCCACAATTCACAATATATGATCAGCGCCTAATCCTTTTTCATTTTCATACCAACAATTCGCATCTGTTCATGTCATTTTCATACCAACAATTCGCATCGGTTCATGTCATTTTCATACCAATGATACGCATTGGTTCATGTCATTTTCATACCACCGATTCGCATTGGTTCATGTCATTTTTATACCACCGATTCGCATCGGTTCATGTCAATTTCATACCACCGATTTGCATCGGTTCATGTCAATTTCATACCACCGATTAACATCGGTTCATGTTATTTCTTACTAGCGATTCGCATCAGTTCATGTTATGTCCTACTACCGATTTGCATCGGTTCATGTCAGTTCCTACTACCAATTTGCATCGGTTCACGTAATTTCCTACTACCAATTCGCATCGGTTCATGTCAGTTCCTACTACCAGTTCGTATCGGTTCATTTCATCACTCTGTGCACATCATCCCCCTGCCTACCGATTCATATCGGTCCAGGTTCTACTCCAAAGACAATTACGAAAAGTCATGGTGATAATGCATTCCGGCACATTCAATTTCTGCTATCCTCGTGTTCGCGTATCAGAAGGTGACTTTTTTGTAATCGCTGCAAACTCGCCTTCAGCTGCACAGACCCTTGCAATCGTTGCAAGCACGTCTTTGACAGCACTACACTACGCGGCAAGCAGAAACAGATATACTATCTCTCACATTCACCATAAACACACCTTCAGTGACAGCCACCTTTTCACAAATGTTGCAAACACAACTAAGCACAACTTCTCGCAATCGCTGCGTGCACTCGTAAACGTTACTTGCAAATTGCAGCAAGCACCCATACGAACACGTCTTGCAATCGCTGCAAGCACAGGTACAAGCATTACGTCACGGTAAGCATGCACGTGCATAACTCTTTGTAAATCTCTGCCAGCACACATCTACGTAAACCCCTCGCAATCACTGCGAGCACGCACAAACTCAAACTTCTTGCAATTACTGCAAAGCACGTATTTACATAAACTCTTTGCAATCACTGCGCATACGCATCAACATAGACCTCTTCGCAGTTGCTACAAGCACGCATAAACAAAACTTCTTGCAATCACTGCAAGCACGTATTTACATGAGTTCCTTGCAATCACTGCGAGCATGCATCAACCTAAACCCCTTGCAATCACTGCAAGCACACATAAACAAAACGTATTGCAGTTGCTGCAAGCACGTATTTACATTAACTCTTCACAGTCGCTGCGAACACGCATCAACACAAATCCCTTGCGAGCATGCATACCAAACTTCCTGCAATTGCTGCAAGCACCTACTTACATTAACTCCTCGGAATCGCTGTGAGCGTGCATCTATGCAATCGCTGCGAGCACACATACTTGCAATCGCTGCAAGAAAATATTTAGATTAACCCCTCGCAAATGCTGCAAGCACGCATCAACTCAAATCCTTCCGATCGCTGCAAGCACGTATACTAAACTTCTTGCAATCGCTGCAAATACATATTTACATATACTCTTCGCAATCGCTGCAAGCACGCATCTACACAAATCCCTCGCAATCACTGTAACCACGCCTACTAAACTTCTTGCAATCTCTGCAAAATATGTATGTACATATACTCCTCGCAATCGCTGCGAGCACGCATCAAAAAATCCCTCACAATCGCTGCGACTATACATACCAAACTTCTTGCAATCGCTGCTAGCACGTACTTACATTAACTCCTCACAATCGCTGTGAGCATGCAACTACACAATCCCTCGCAATCGCTGCAAGCACACACTTGCAAATGCTGCAAGTACGTATTTACAATAACTGCTCATAATCGCTGCGAGCACACATCAACACAAATCCCTCGCAATCGCTGTAAGCACGCACACTAAACTTCTTGCAATCGCTGCAAATATGTATTTACATATACTCCTCGCAATCGCTGCGAGCATGCATCTACACATTACACGGTATAAATGATAAGAAAAGAGCATTTAAAAAATATACAAATGAGGGAAAACTATCATCTTTTAAATGTTACAAAGAATATAACAGAATATGTAAAAAGGAAATCAAGGATGCAAAAATTCACAACGAACGACAGATTGCAAAAGATAGTAAGACAAATACCAAAAAATTCTTCAAATATATTAATAGTAAAAAGGTCAGGTCTGGGCATGTAGGCCCTTTACAAAATAATTTAGAGTGCGTGACTGGGGACAAAAAGAAGGCAAACTTATTAAATACTTTCTTCAGCTCTGTGTATACAAAGGAACATGGGGGAGCTCATGTCCACGTCGGGGTTGGTAGTGACACAGCCCCAAATGATCCACAATGGCTCAAAAGTGAAATGGTCCAGAAGTATTTAGACAGAATAAAGGTAGATAAAGCACCTGGACCAGATGGCATCCATCCACGGATCCTAAAGGAATTGAGCTCTGTCATTTCAAAGCCATTGTATCTCATTTTTAGGGACTCCTTAATGACTGGAATAGTACCACTGGATTGGCGTAGGGCAATGTGGTGCCCATATTTAAAAAGGGATCAAAGTCTTTACCAAGTAACTATAGACCTGTTAGGTTAACTTCTATAGCTGGGAAGATACTGGAGAGTTTAATAAAAGACCACATAGATGAGTTCTTGTTGGATAAAAATATTTTAAGCAACAGACAGCATGGATTCATGAAAGACAGAAGTTGTCAAACAAACCTGATTTCTTTTTATGAGGAGGTAAATAAAACCTTGGGCAGAGGTGTGGCTGTGGACGTGGTATACTTGGATTTTGCGAAAGTGTTTGACACCGTTCCCCACACACGACTAATGTGTAAGGTAAAGTCTACAGGCTTGGAAATATCAATTTGTAAATGGATAGAAAACTGGCTAAAAGACCGAATTCAGAGAGTAGTGGTTAATGATTCTTACTCTGAATGGTCTAAGGTTATCAGTGGTGTACCCCAAGGTTCGGTGTTGGGTCCTTTTACTTTTCAACATATTTACAAATGATATAGGGTCTAGGATTAAAAGTACCATTTCAGTGTTTGCAGAGGACACCAAGCTATGCAGTGGAATAACGTCCTTGCAGGATGTCTCCAACTTACAAGCAGACCTCAATGCACTGTCTAATTGGGCGACTGTGTGGCAAATGAGGTTTAATGTTGATAAATTTAAAGTTATGCACTTGGGGGCTAAGAATATGCATGCATCGTACATACTAGGGGGAGTACAGCTGGGGGAATCCATAGTGGAGAAGGATTTGGGGGTTTTGGCTTAATAATGGCATGCAATGCCAAGCTGCGGTTTCCAAAGCAAGCAAAATCCTTTCTTGTATTAAGAGAGGTATGGACTCCAGAGATAGAGACATCATTTTGCCCCTGTAAAAATCATTAGTAAGACCTCATCTGGAATATGCAATTCAGTTTTGGGCACCAGTTCTCAAAAAGGATATCGGGGAACTGGAGAAAGTGCAGAGAAGGGCAACCAAACGGATAAGAGGCATGGAGGAGCTCAGCTATGAGGAAAGATTGGAGGAACTGAATTTATTTTCTCTTGAGAAGAGGAGATTAAGGGGGGATATGATCAACATGTACAAATACATAAGTGGTCCATATAGTGAACTTGGTGTTGAGTTATTTACTGGATTCTTTCCTTAATGTAAATAATATAACTGGGTACTAACATTTTTAGGTAAAGTTTATCCAGGGTGAATCCGATTGCCTCTCGGGAAATCGGGAAGGAATTTTTTCCCCCGTTATAGCAAATTGGATCACGCTTTGCTGGGGTTTTTTGCCTTCCTCTGGATCAACTGTGGGTGAAGGATTGTATATGGGATTATTTGGATATATATATATATATATATATATATATATATATATATATATATATATATATATATACATTTTTTTTTTTTTTTGGTTGAACTCGATGGACTTGTGTCTTTTTTTCAACCTGACTACCTATGTAACTATGTAACACTCCCTCGCAATCCCTGCGAGGACACACACTTGCAATTGCTGCGCATTACATCAACCCCTTGCAATCGGTGTAAGCACACACACTTGCAATCGCTGCAAGCACACATACTTGCAATCGCTGCAAGCACATTTTACATCAACCCCTCGCAATCGCTGCGAGAAGGTACACACAAATCCTTACAACCACATTCTCAGTGGCACACAATCAGCCACACACCATTTTAGTCGCACTTAATCGGCCACTCCTCTTTAGTGGCAGTCACTCACAAGCCACTCATCATTTTCTCTGTCATTTCTCCAGGTCAGTTGAGTTCAGGTCCCATCCTGTATCAGGTTGGACTTTTGCCTAAAAAAAAAACCAAAAAAAACCCACCCCAACATAGTGTTCGCTTCTTCATCAGAGCTACCCGCATAACAGGGGTGGGACAGTCTATTCAGGAAAATAAGAGATATACATTTTTCACTCATGTCACCCCTACTACAGGTTTCTGGTTGCCCAGGCTTCGATCCTTACCAGGACTTCCCAACTAGAGCATCAGTCAGGTGCAGTCCACGGGTCTCTGTCACATTATTCTGCACTATCATGCTGCTACGGCTCCTCTTGACACGTGCTCCCCCTTGTTTTGTCTTATAGTCACAGCCATGTCATGGGCCAGCAGTGCAGACTTCATACCCATCCCTCTGTCACCCTCTGCGGGCTCAAAGAGCGGCAGCGTTCAGTCCCTCAGGGGATGAACCAACCCCAAGCTCACAGCAGACCTGTGGTGCAAGTGTTCTCCCTACCCCACTACAGCCAGGAAGCCTGAGCTCTCCAGGCTGCTTTTCAAACTGGAGTGTCATTGAAAAAGAGCTTTTCTGCCACCACTTTGCCGATCTACGTTCCCTGTTTTGGGCTATTTGCCAATCCTCCACCGTACAGCGAACTGGTGCTCTCATACAGTTACTAAACGCCCCTCAACTTTCCTTCCACTTTCCCTCCACCTTCGGTACCAGTCAGAGCTTGCTGGCCCCGCATAACCACACCAGGGGGACAAGTTGGGACAGCCTATCCCGTCGGTGGGGGGGGCGTATCAATCTGCATCCCGCAGTAACCATAAATATGTACTAGGAGTGGTATTTGGCAATCTACGTGCCCATAGCAGAGCCCTACCTCCCGCCGACCAATTGTCCCGAATCAAGTCGGTCATTCACACCTTTACCCTTTCGCAGGGTGTACTATCCCCTATCAGGGATGTTTAACTTTGCCGTAAGGATTATCCCTCAGGGGCGGTCCTTCATTTCACGCCTCTTAGTCTTCCTCACTTAGGTACAAACCCTGATCAAGTTCTCAGGCTGGACCCAGCAGCAATAACGAATATGACAATGTGGGGCGAAATCCTCGCAAACTGGAACAGCATATCTGTTTATTCCGTTAGCATCAGCTTTATCACCTGAGGTAGTCATGGATGCTGCAGCCTCCACAGGTGTCACTGCAATTTTTGGCCATCACTGGTTCGCACGGCCATGGCCACCAGAACCCTTCAGGTCCCAGGTTTTAGTCAGTCATCCCCCTTTTGTTAACTCTATCCCATTAGGGCAGCAGCTCACGCTCCAGAGCAACAACAGATGACACAAGGAATGTCCTAACCTTGTTATAGTATTGTCACACGCAGCTGGCTCTTTCTCATAACACTATCAAGCTATACCCAGCTGGCCTCCAGCATTTCTTGTCCTTACAGGACCCTGGAAAGCCGTCTGTGTTCATAGCCCACACAATGAGATCCCTCATATGTGGCATCCAGAAACATCAGCCCGTAGCCAATGGCAAACACTTACCCATCACCAATGCTATCTTTAGGGACATGTCTAAAATCCTGGCCTGTTCCCATTTGGGGTTCTGCCCAATCTAGTCATCCAAACGGCCATCTACCTGGCCTTCTATGGTTTTCTGTGGCATAGGGAATTCACCTTTAGTGGCACTAGCAGCCAGATGCTATGCAGACGCCACCTGACTAGCATTCAAGACTATTATGTCCTTCGTCTCGCGGTCTGCAGGACTCAACAATTTGGACCCGGGGGTCGACATCAACCTCTTTCAGACTAACAATGCCTGGTGCCCATTGGTGATACTCGACCGGCTACTGTCTCACCTGCCCAGTCAATCTGACTCTAGCCCGTCATTGCCTTTTCCAACCAGCCCTCTGAGTGGCAGCCAATTTATCAGGCAGATTAAGATCCTATGGGTCAACTTAGGCTTTGACCCCGGTTGGTACTCTGGACATTCCTTCCGGATCGGAGCAGCCTCGGCTGCATCTCAGCATGCAGTACCACACCTAGTGATCAAGGAATTTGCTAGATACATTCCAAATCCTCAGCTGGAGATGGCATAAACCTTCACTAAACTTGCTCAATGATCACAGTACCAATAAAGGACTACTTCCCTAAAACTGGATATTTTTGCCCCCTTCGCTTGGCATACCAACCAGATGACCAGGGCACACCTCAAGTCTATTTATGTTGTAAGTCTTGTTGCGTGTTTATCAACACTGTATCTTGGCCTAGGCCAACAAGGCCCAGGCCTAGGGCGGCACTTTACAGGGGGGCAGCACGAAAAGAGTCCCCTCCGGCTTGCACTACACTTTTAGTGTAGCGCCAGTCTTATGGGGTGGACTGGACCGGGAGACAAACCAGTCTGGCACCCCATAAAGCGCCTGCACTTGCTACCGGTAATAATGATAATACCGGCGAGGCTGCCATCAGTGGGGGACAGCCCATACATATGTAGGGGACCCAACCAATGAGTTGTTGTGCTGCCCCATAGCCAAACAGGAAGTGTGAGGAAATCTCTTAAGGGATCCATTGCCCCCCCACCCCATCCACAAGGCCCTCATAACTAGTGTTCCCACTGGAAAATTTCAGGGCGGGTCTTAAACAGGAAGGGGTGTGGCCTTGACAGGAAGGGGTGGTTCATAAATGAGGGGGTGCATGAGTTTAGTCAGGCCTAGGGCAGCACAAAACCTAAATACACCACTGGTGTTTATATGATCCACATCTATCTTCGGTCAGAGGGCTACGACCATAAATAAGAAGGCCAGTCTGGTGGCCTGAACTTATGGGAGGAACCTGGAGGGTATTTAAGCAGCTCACTCCCCCATGCTCTTGGTCGGTTCCAGTGTGCGATACCCTCCCTCCCATCCCCTTTTTTAGGGCACTTCTCAGCACATTCTTCTCCACAATCTCCATTACTTATATAGGGTATGCCCCCTTCGCTTGGCATACCGACCAGATGACCAGGGCACACCTCAGGTCTATTTATGTAAGTCTTGTCGCGTGTTTATGTGATCCACATCTATCTTCGGTCAGAGGGCTACGACTATATATATATATATATATATATATATGGGTTTTTTTTTAAGTTTTAAAAGAACACCAGAGTTCCGCTTTAGGAGCAAATTGTAGGGTATTTATTTTCTCTTTCAACCAAGGAAAAATAACATGGAGAGAATACACCTAAGGGCTACAAGATCTGTCTCCTGACCTTGGGGAAACATGGCCAGGAAAGTATGAACCAGGATGTTAAAATAGACTCCAAGACAGGAAAACTAAAGAAACTGTTAGGAGATCATTATAGTATTAAAAGAGCACTCTAGGTCTTGTAAAAATTTGATGATAGAAGAGTAGATTAATTTAAAAAGAAATTAAGCTACCTGCTTTTCCAGTGACTTATTGTATATTTAAAAATGCTATTTTGTGGCCTAAACATATAGATTTGTAAACACAATTGTAATATAGTTTACTTTCAATGCCTAAATAAAGAACCCCCCCCCCCCCCCATTTTGACAGCAACCAGAATTTTCAGAGTGGAACAGTGTTATCCCCTCTTTATTTTAGATGAAAAATATTCTTTTTCCTAAATCTTTTTTAAGCTTTGGTAGCCTCTTACCTGGTTTTCAAGGTTGTACCCCAGTCAGGAGACTGGAGAAGAGGTGCACCAGAGTGGTATTAATTTATTTTTCAGTGATTTAAAGTGTACCTATAGCCAAACATTTGCATGTCAGTTTTGGATAAAGTAACGTAAGGGAATGGTTATAGTTTTGATACTGCCACAACTGGAGCAGGGAAAGGAAAGGCTGATGTCTGTCTTGTTTGGAACATTTCTATGCCTTGGAGACAACAGTAAATGAGAGAATGAGAAGTTTTCACTGGAACTGGAGTTTCATTGCAAAGATTTCCCATAACCTCCTGGTGACAATGGTCATCAAGACAGACAGATGCAGAGTGCATTCCTCTAGCAGGGGCATATACAGAAATAAAAACCTGACAATGAAATGGTTTTGGCTTAAGATACACTTTAAAATACAGTCATGGCTGAAATTGTTGGCACCCCAGAAATTTTTCCAGAAAATCAAGTATTTCTCACAGAAAAGTATTGCAGTAACACATGTTTTGCTATACACGTGTTTATTCCCTTTGTGTGTATTGGAACAAAACAAAAAGGGAGGAAAAAAAGCAAATTGGACGTGATGTCAAACAAAACTCCAAAAATGGGCTGGACAAAATTATTGGCACCCTTTCAAAATTGTGGATAAATAAGATTGTTTCAAGCATGTGATGCTCCTTTAAACTCGCCTGGGGCAAGTAACAGGTGTGGGCAATATAAAAATCACACCTGAAAGCAGATAAAAAGGAGAGAAGTTCACTTAGTCTTTGCATTGTGTGTCTGTGTGTGCCACACTAAGCACGGACAACAGAAAGAGGAGGAGAGAACTGTCTGAGGACTTGAGAACCAAAATTGTGGAAAAATATCAACAATCTCAAGGTTACAAGTCCATCTCCAGAGATCTAGATTTGCCTTTGTCCACAGTGTGCAACATTATCAAGAAGTTTGCAACCCATGGCACTGTAGCTAATCTCTCTGGGAGTGGACGGAAGAGAAAATTGATGAAAGGTTGCAACGCAGGATAGTCCGGATGGTGGATAAGCAGCCCCAAACAAGTTCCAAAGAAATTCAAGCTGTCCTGCAAATGAGCCCAAGATAGAGCTTTTTGGTAAAGCACATCATTCTACTGTTTACCGAAAACGGAATGAGGCCTACAAAGAAAAGAACACAGTACCTAAAGTGAAATATGGTGGAGGTTCAATGATGCTTTGGGGTTATTTTGCTGCCTCTGGCACTGGATGCCTTGAATGTGTGCAAGGCATCATGAAATCTGAGGATTACCAAAGGATTTTGGGTCGCACTGTAGAGCCCAGTGTCAGAAAGCTGGGTTTGCGTCCGAGATCTTGGGTCTTCCAGCAGGACAATGACCCCAAACATACGTCAAAAAGCACCCAGAAATGGATGGCAACAAAGCGCTGGAGAGTTCTGAAGTGGCCAGCAATGAGTCCAGATCTAAATCCCATTGAACACCTGTGGAGAGATGTTAAAATTGCTGTTAGGAAAAGGCACCCTTCCAATAAGAGAGACCTGGAGCAGTTTGCAAAGGAAGATTGGTCCAAAATTCCAGATGAGAAGTGTAAGAAGCTTATTGATGGTTATAGGAAGCAACTGATTTCAGTTATTTTCTCCCAAGGGTGTGCAATCAAATATAAGTTAGGGGTGCCAATCATTTTGACTAGCTGATTTTTGGAGTTTTGTGTGACATCATGTCCAATTTGCTTTTTTTCCTCCCTTTTTTTGTTTTGTTCAAATACACACAAAGGGAATAAACACGTGTAAAGCAAAACATGTGTTACTGCAATACTTTTCTGTGAGAAATACTTAATTTTCTGGAAAAATTTCTGGGGTGCCAACAATTTCGGCCATGGCTGTATTTGTCAATCTGTTCTTTGTGTTTATACTAACACATTTTTTTGTACGTGGTTAAATTGCATCCTTTTTCTCTCAGTGTTTAGTACAGTATTATACTATTACTTACTAATGCGTTTTTTAGTTTTGTATTAGGACAAAGAGTGCGCTTGCACAAATACTGTCCATATACCCATTATGTTGTATAAATGTCTTATTTTGGACATGTTTTTAAATTTGTGATTTCTTAATCTATTTATACATTATCATTTAAAAATTACAATTACACTGACGGTTTAAACAATTTAAAAAGCAGCAAATCTTCAATGTATTATCAAAGTCAGATACGTGCTATTTAGAGGGTGCATTTGTTTTACTTCTAGACTATTCTTGGACACTGAAAGTGCTTGCAGTTAAAGTGTATGCCATGGGTAGGGAGGACAGGGGAGAGGAATCTATTTCTGTATAAGTGATATCATGGTGGATGTCACATACAGTAGCTATTAAAGATCATGAGATCTTGCAGCTGTGAAGTGTACTAGGTTAAACAGACTTTCAAAAATTAGGATTACAAATGTGAGAGGGTACATAAAAGTGTTATAAGGCTATAAAAAGACTTTTGTTCAAACTCTTATGAAGTCGGAACTCATAGGGCAGTCTGGCTAGGAGGAGTTTTGTTAGACCACCCACTCACCATTTATGGGTGGATAACCGACCACATGGTGCCCAGCTGATGGTACTTATGGAGACTAGGTCACGTGTATCATTTTTGACCAGGGGCAGCAGGCTGGAAGGAGGAAGCAAGAAGCTTGAAGAGGGGATTCCTGGCTAGATCTCCCAACTACATACCACTGCAATTAAGGTTTAAGAAGCTATTACCTGCTGGCCAGGGGCTGCAGGAGCCATTAGGAGCAAACCCAGAAAACGTGCAGAGTAACATAGAAGTGAGCCAAGTTAAAGGGAGAAAGCAAAGATGACTGCCATTGATCCGCATCTGCAGTATACCAACTCGTACAATGAAGAAGATTACATGGTACAGGAAGATGACTGGGATAGGGACCTACTCTTAGACCCTGCATGGGAAAAACAGCAGAGAAAGGTAAAATAAGATGTCCTATCATTCTAAAGATCTGTTTTATATACTATATAAGTTGAATATTCAAAAAATCAGTTTAGCTGCCCAAGCCAAAACTGAGCATTTCTAAGCAAAAAAGTCCATTGTAAGCATTGAATTAGGAGTGCAAACAGGAGCAAAAGCTTTTATATTCTAACATAGAAGTAAAGAATATTTCAGACTGACTGTTCTGTATGTTCAACAGTTGTATCAGCTGGAGGCTGAACAGGTGTCTGCAACACCCCCCCCCCCCCCCACACACACACATTGCAGCCCCCCCTATCCTTAGCCTGGCTCAGGATGTTCCACTGATGCTTTTTTTGGAAGGAGTGGGCTCAGCAAGAGTGATAGATTGTTTTTCAGTATCAGCCCAGCTCAGCCCATTTGTTAGTTGAAGAGCTGCAAGGTGATCCTTACAAGGGAGGGGACAGAAGGGTGGGAGAAGGGAGCTCTGCATCTGTGGCTTAGTGAGCAGCTGGTCCCTTGTAATAACTCTGGGAGGGATAATGCCTTATAGGCAGGAGACATTTTCAGCAGAAGGTGTCATCACGATGTGAAATGTATGAGAAGGGTGATCAGGTGGCATAGCAGAGACTTTATGGTTGGGTTATGACTTCAACATACAGATATAGAGGCAAGGATCGTTATCAAATCCCTGGTGACATCAGCCAGGACACTTTATCTGCATGTGTCATAAATGTTTGGGATAGCACAAAAGAGAGACTTTTATTTCAAATGTAGGATGTCTTCCAGTTTTTCATAGGCCTGTTCAATATCACATGTGTGATGTGCTGTAGAATTCAGAAATACCATACTGACATCACTTAAAAGAACTAATTTATTAAATATGTGCTTAATTGTTTTTTTTTATTATTATTATAGCTAAAGCAACTACATCTAAATTAATTTCCTGGAAAAGCTTTAGATAGATAGATACAGTTAGCTGTGCTCCAAAGTTTGCTAATGATTACTTCTACATAGAATCCTAATTTTAAAAAATGTCAAAGATTTCAGATTTTCAGCATGTCAATAGTTGATTTTCATAGAAAATAGTTAGATACTAGTATTGTATCAATCTAACCAAAACTGATATTTTAAATCACTGCAGATTTATTTGAAATACATCATTTAAAGGATTTGTTTATCATTCAGAGACTCCTGCAGTGAGATTTCTACACTTGTCTTTCTAGGTTTGCATACCTACTGTATGCTTCTTATTTTATTATTTTTAAATATTATAATATTATATTATTGAGAATGGAACAAGATGTTTGATATGTATTACACAAAAAACATGCAAATGGTTCAAAATAAAAATACGCAGCTACTCCACCCATCACCCTCCCACCCACCGAAAAAAAAGAATATGTATCAATTATCAATCAATTTCACAACAATCAGTAACAATCTTTCGTAATGTCAGTCTCTGAAAAGCTAGATATTAGTATAAGTATTTTGCTACATGATTATCTATAGATTTTGTTACATTTATGCTGTTATTCAAAACTGTCTATAAATATACTGCAAACATGATAACATGGTTGATTTGCAGTAAAATAGTTGTATAAATATATGAGTTGTTTGAAGCCTATCTGTACTGATTTAAATATTACAATATTGTCTGTGCTATGCAATAGTAGGCTGCTCCAGGACACTGCATATATCTATCGTTATCTTTTACAGTCCCTTGTGAAACCTTGGGTTTGCTTTCTTTAGTTTGGAAGCTGGAAGCAGAAGAGTGTATGTGAAAGTAATGACTTCCTGGATGAGGTCTGTATTTGCAGTAGAGACTTTCCAAGGTGTGAGGGTCCCTGAGTGCTCTAGAAGAAAACTAATGACATGTGCACAGAGCTGGAGGTGCTTGCCATTACTTTCAACTGGTAATTTACTGAGAGTAGAGTAGATCTGTTTAGAAGGTGAAACTCCACCTAAACATTTTCCTGAGCGTTTATGGCAAAGGACCTATCCTAAGCACTTCCATATCCAGTCAAACTCCACTCATTCTACTTGGGTGTCAAAAATGCCACATCAACTTAGGCTAGGTTCACATCTGTGCATTGCTGAAAGATGTGCAAAATCATGTGCACTCCTGCTATGTAAAAAAATATGCATCCCTTTTTTGCAGGCACGTGGTTGCGCTGATAATTATTAATGGCACCACAACAAACCCGAACCTTGCTAATGTGCACTTTGGAATGCGCTGCTCTAAATGTGACATGCAAAATCACAAGCACGTTGTGGCACCAGCGTATGTGTCAATAGAGCCTTAAAGTATATCTAAAGCCAAAACTTTTCTTTATTGTTCATTAAAGGACACAGGGTCAGTCTGACAACTCGTTATACTGCTGTCTACAGGAGAAATGGACAATTAAAAAAAAAAACTGTTATTCAGCTAAGTATAAACACTCCCACTCCCATCAGTCTTCAGTTTCTCCCTAGTATCCTAGAAGAATAGATGTATTTTCTTCTCAGGGAAAAAAAACAAACATGTTATTTGACATTTCTTCTTTTTTATCAAGATATTTTTTCTTCAATCGGCTGATCCTTGGCGCTGCCTTTGAAGCCGTATCTGAACCCCACCATGATGAAGATAGAGGGTCTTCTTGTAATATAACCTTTGGGCACTAGGCTCTGCTTATTGTGCTCTCCAGGCACCTAGTGTCCCGTGTAAGTTAGCCACAGGGTGCTTTACAGGTCCAGGGCTGTGATAAACCGGCTGGTGTTATCCTGTCCCTATAGACTCCCTTAAAAGTACCTGTGGCTCAAACACTTCTGGAATGTAACATGTTTCCCTGGGTCCTGTATTGGCTTTCTCCTGTACCTACAATAAGTTATTGGGCCTTGTTCCACTTTTTAGAGCCTGGCATGTATTATTCATCTCCTGCATATTCCCCTTGTTGGTTAATGCTCTGGAGGTTAGTGTTGTGACACTTTTCAATGTATTGAAGATGGTCTGTGGCAACAGGGTTGTGACTCTTCAGTGTATCACATTGCCCTCTGTTAGTTTTATTGCACAGCTTTTTAAGGTGTTGCCCACACCCAGCCTTTTTTAACTTGTAGTTTTCTGGTACATGAACAGTGTATTTTTTCACTGCACCACTTAGGCCGGCCATACATGGTTCGAATCTTGGCCGGTGCAGGCTGAATGTACCAAGTTGATCGATCAGCTGCTACAGCTGCTAGCCATAATCACTGTTTTTTCCCAGCAGGGTGTCTTTGCCTGGGGGGGGGGGGGGGGGGGGGGGGGGGGGGGGGGGGGGGGGGGGGGGG
>BLSH010225006.1:20226-36312 GCA_018402905.1 Glandirana rugosa
GTTCGTGTCCAACATCGCGGTATCATTTCTAAGTTCTACGTCACCCGTTTATTTTCCCTTCCCGTTCTTTGACCATCGCAAAACACAGGTGTCATTTTGTATCGTTCGTAACTATTTGGTCTTTCTACCACTGTACGTAAATCCGTAGGAATTTGTTGGTGTCTCCGGTTTTTACCTACCTTCCTTCGTTACTAATCGGAATACCTCAGATACGTCTTAAATACCTGAACAAACTTCTGTAACTCACGGAAACTTACCCCTTATATAAGGGAAACTGATACTTGCTTGTCCAACTGTATCTTAATTTTATTTATTCCGACGCGAACACACTTCCTGTATTGTATTTAATTATCGAGGACATTCCTTCTACACTTTTCACTTTCTACATTGGACTTGGTTTATTCACTGTCATATGGATGTACACGTGATTGGGGTTATATAAGTTCATTCACTACATCACTTCTTTTTATTTGTATTTTTGGATATCTTATTATGCTCACTTTTTGCTATTAATTTATGTTATGTCCTTCACACAAGCGCAGCCTTATTTATTTTAATTCTATGTCAACCTGTTCGTTCATAGTCAAAGGGAATATATTCCCCATTCAAAGGCACTCAATGTCTTCAAACAAGTCCATAAATTCTGCATAGACTCCATAAGGCTAATCATTGCTTCCTTCCATCCATTTTTGGCCTCTGTGGTTGTTTAAGGATGCCTAAATGCATGTCACCATCTTTCTGGTTTATCAATGCTTGCTATGTTTTACTGTGGACACAAAACGCTACCAGTTTCTTGCCCTTCCCTTTTATTTGCCCACTGCATCTTGAATCTTTACTATGGCGCTACAACCTGTGCTTGCTCTGCTAGGGTTATAGGGCATTCCCATCATTGGATGTCTGGACAACCTCCTGCTGAGAGAGCAGTCAGCTCAAACCCCGTCACTCAATGTCCAAAAGCCTGTTCAGACACTAAAAAAAGTGTGATTGGATCCTGAATCTGCAAAAATCAGTGCTGGAATTAACTCATAGCTTAGAGTATCTAGGACTCTTTCTAGATACGGCTCAAGGTTTTTCTTCTACATGACAAATTCATGACTGTCTTTCTTACTTTTGAACTCTGCAGCCCAAGAAATATTGCTCTCTCTGCTTTTGCATAAGAGTTCTGAGCTTAATGGTGACCTTCTTTGAGGCAGCCTTTGAACAGGGTATTGCTCGTAATGTTTTACCTGTAATCTGTGGGATCTTAACCTGGCTCTATCAGCACTTCAAAAACTTTTGAGCCTATTTGAAATATTTCTATGTGAACACTTACCCACAAGGTTGCATTTTTTCCATCACCCCTGCTAGGTGAGTTTCTAAGTCTATTGTAGAGAACCATTTTTTGTTTTACATAAAGATAAAGATGTTCTGAGGCCTGTGTCCACTTTTCTTTCCTTCTTTCATCTTAAATCTCTCCATTCTGCTCCAGTTAATTCTAAGGAATTTTACTTCCATTGTTTGGATGTGATACAAGCTGTTCCAGTCTGTCTCTTAGCCACATTTCTTAAAGCTGAGTGACTTAATCATTATCATTCCTATGGGCCCCACTAAGTAACAGACTGCCTCTTGTTCCACCATTTCTAGATGGCTTAGGTAGCTCACCATTCAAGCCTATAGGTTTAAAGAAAAGGTTTCACTATTTTTTGGCAAAGTACACTCCACTAGGTTGGTAAGTGCCTGATGCTAGTTTTGAACGTAGGGTCCCTCATTTGGCTTTTTGAACTGCAACTAGCCCCCAGTTTACCCTTTCGTTTATGGGCCTGTTCGAGTTTTGTTTGCTGTGTTGCCCAACACTCATTTGAACTTCTTTCTGAGGTCCCAGCCATCTCAGAATTTCTTCTGACCCTTAATGAATAATAAACAAAACAGATGTTGTGACCTACTGTAAAATCCTTTTCTTCGAGTTCATTAGGGACACAGGTCCCACCCTTTGTCTTATGAATACTCATACTACTGCTTTTGCACAAAACTGTAGCATGAAGAGAGTGGGAGGAATTAACCCTGGCTGGCTTACAGCCAATTCTCCTGTAACCAGCAATATGCCCAAGTTGTCTCAGAATTCCTTCTGAGCCTGTATCCTTTAATGAACTCCAAGAAAAAGATTTTACGGTAAGTCAAAAATCTTGTTTTTTGTAGTTGCAGATAGTATAGGTAAGGGTTAAAACCCATGTCAGCTTTTGCTGCTGTCTAAATCCCATTGGGGAAATTTCACTTTATTTCCTTTCCTGTAAACACAACAGGAAGTGAGAAAAAATCTCTCTAAAGTGAAGGAATCTTCTTTTAGACAGTTGCTACTACAGCAAGTTTCCCCATTGGAAGACTTCCCCTTTATTACTGTTCTGCTGCCTGCTAACAACTATGTAACTATGTAACCATGGATTTTCCCACAATTTTAGTTCTAGTGACAACCGTTACTAGAGAGTTGAAACTTGCCAGCAGGACACAGACAGCATTAAACTTTAACAGAGATTCTAACCCATTACTATCCAAAAAAAAACATTTTGGCTTTAGATACTTTAGGGTATATTTATAAAGCAGTGAATCTGACATTCACCAAACATTTGCTCCAGATGAAACTTCCTGATGCATATGTTTTAATTGACAGTGATTGATTTATCACCAGTGATTGTCTGGTGAAAGTCACACTCACCATTTTATAAATATGATCCTAAATGTCTCCCTGTTAGAGAGATTCCCCATCTTTTCTTGTCCTGGCAGGAAATGAGGGACAATCTCCCAAATGGGGACATAAATGACTATAAAAAGACCTCATAGAGACTCTAACCTTTCCCTGCCCGGTCCAAAACAAAACATTTTGGCTGGAGTTGAGCCAGCACATATACCTGACTAATGCTCTGGTAAATGTAAATAATCTTGTATAAATTATGAAAATCGGTAGTAATAATAATGTCCTACTTTTATCTGGCTTTTTATGTAATTTGCATTTAACCTTTAAATTGATATCTATATTTGTAAAGTGCATGGATTCATTAATATTTTTCCACTCTTTAGGGTTAAATTACAAATAGGAAAAAGGCTGTTCTCTTTACAAGAGAATTTTCCCCCTGGGCTCAGTGAATGCAGTGAAAATTCACCTTGCAAAAAATGCAAGGAAAAAAAAAGCAAATTTCCTGGCAAAATGAAAATTCTTGCAAACCAAACAATTTTCTATTAATAAACCATCCCAAAAAACGTTATTCTTCTTGATATACCTGTATGTAATCCAGAGGAAAACTATATAAATTAACAAAAGCAAAAACTTAAGAGAATGGAATTCAATACAGAATGACATGACAGATGGAACAATCATTTTTCTTAGAATTACTATGGCACATTCCTATAGAATGAGCATGCATTTGCTTGTGGTAGTCCCCACCTCATCTCAAGTGAACAATAGAAATTGGGTAACCTCATCCAACCATCGATTCTTCACTCTAAAATAGTTGGCTTTTAATGCTTTTGTTAATCTAAATTCACTAAACAACTTAAAGCTGATTTTGTATAGATTGCTATAGAAAGCAGAACCATATTGCTCTTTGGGGCTTATAACTAATGCCGACCATAGATGAATAGGTTTGAATCTTGGCCGGTTCAACAGGGATTGGCCGAAATTCGAATTATGTATGGGCAGGCTCATTGTACCCAAGTTGAATAATTGTACAACCAGCCTGTTGGATTTCCCATGTGATTATTGCCAGAGGCTATAGCCGCTAACAATAATCACTGTGTATTCTCCTGAAACTGCTACTTCACCCCCCCCCCCCCCCCAGTCTATTTGCCTGCCAGCAACCATTTAAATAATCATTAACTTTCAACCAGCCCAAGGAACAGATAAGATCACTTAAGATGATGACTGGGTGCTCATTAGCAATATTCAATAGGGTTACCTACACAGGATGCCATGTATGATATCTGCCAAATGTTTGGTTATCATGTCCAGCCATTCTTTGTGATCCAAATCCTGTGCTCCACTGGTCATCTAGGTAGGTGGCAATACTATTTTCTTGGATATGTTTCCATCTTCCCGTGTCTCCTCTTTGCCACTACCCTCCTCACTGAACAATGAATTAGCACAGGGGTCTCAAACTGGCGGCCCTCCAGCCATTGTGAAAGTACAAGTCCTATGAGGCATTGCAAGTTGGACAGTTACAAGCAAGACTCCCACAGGCAGAGGCATGATGGGACTTGTAGTAGCATTATCACCCATACCCAGTGTCTAGGCAGGTGATCCAGGAAATAGTGGAACTATATTCTTAGTTGAGGCAGGAATGTGTAAATCCTAACCCCTTTGCACCATTGCCTCACAGCCCTTTAAGGCAGTGTTCCCCAACCCAGTCCTCAAGGCCCACCAACAGGTCATGTTTTCAGGATTTCCCTCAGATGAATCAGCTGTGGTAATTACTAAGGCAGTGAAACTGATCAAATCACCTGTGCAAATTAATGGAAATCCAGAAAACATGACCTGTTGGTGGGCCTTGAGGACAGGGTTGGGGAACACTGCTTTAAAGGGTTTCAGATGTTGGGAGGCGGGGCAGGATTTATGCTCATGTGACCGCCGTGACTAGCTGTCGCATGATTGGAAATTTGCTTGCGATCGGGAGCTTTCCGTGAGCCGCCAGTAACTGTGCCAGGAGCGTGCCGTGAGCGCGCTCTTCGCATAACTGTGCTTTGCAGTGTTGTTACACAAATATGTAACTGCTCGGCACCAAGGCCCACCTGCCGAGAGGCCGCATATTTGTGTACTGTCGGTGTGAAGGAGTTAAGATTCAATAAACAGAATTACAATGGCTTTATTCAACAATGTTGCACATTTTTTTTTATCTACAGATACCCCTTACCTGTGTAGGCAGTTTTTTTAAAGGTAAACTATGTCTTTAAATAAAGACTTTACCTCATCATAAAAGTTACCACAAATTCACCTTTAGAAATGTTCAGTATCGACAATCTATAGATAGATACTTCTAGATGATTCAAAGAAAAGAAATCTACTCCCTATTCACTGATAGGATGTGGTTCACCAAGTGCAGCTGCTATCTTCACAGGTCTGTGCAGCAATCTATGTCTAGAGCAAGGAAATAAGAAAAAAACAAGGGAGGCCCATTGGAATGTGCTGCTGTACCTGGGGGAAATGCAGAGAAAAGATCCCGGAACCTTTTGTAAAATCCCAGCTGCTCAGAAATGGCATGGTACTATGCGTTTCAGTTCGTTTCAGTGCATGGGAAAATGGGTTCCTCTAAGAATTATTGGCAGTCCTGTGCATCTGTTAAATGGCAGCACGTTATTGCTGAGGGTGCAGGAACGTGTACATGTGAATATAGCCTAAGGTCAGATGAATCCATTTCACTTTACTTCCTGGACCTCTGCCTAGAACACTAGGTCTGCCTCCTGGAACATGTGACAGGAACTTGTCAGAATGCAGCTGTGAGGGCCTTGTTACATCAACTTTACTCAACCAAGTGAGTCACCAAGTTCCATCAAGTGTAAAAACAGTAATTGAAAGTAAAAATCAAAAAATGTGCAAGGTCACATAGCTGAGGTGTTAATCATGACACTGATTTTGTATCCCAACTATGTGCCAGGTAGATATAGTTATCTCAGTAACAGTGGCGGTTGGTGCTCAATAATTTGGGGGGGGGGGGTGACAAACCAACACCCCCACTCCACAAGGGGGGGCCACTGCAGAAGAGGGACATGAAGGCGGGGAACACAGGTACACCAGCAACTGTGTTGGACTTACTGGTGAACTTGGCCACGCTGTCCCCATGTCCTCATCGGTGCTGTAGATGAAGTATTGGTTGGACTTTGTGTGACCCGCAGCTGTAGTGCGTTCTTTAGCAGAACCTCCTCAGGCTTCAGCCACATCCTGGCCGCCCGTGTCACAGCCGCTTCATGCCTACACAGGGGACACCATGGTCACAGCCCAGCACGGTTTCCATTGCCATCGGAGAGGACAAGGGAGTGTTCCCTGATGATCGGAGCCTGCACAGCCCTATTGTGATCACGCGTTGGAGGAAGGGCTGTCCCCGCTGTCACAGGCTGTGTTCAGGTGACCAGAGATGGCACCTCAGTCCGCCACCATACGATCCTTACTTTCCTTCATCGTGCTTGCCGAGAGATGTGTGCTCAGTGGCGGGGTGGGTCGGTCAGGCTTCTCCATTTTCTCCGGCTGTGCAACTCCTTCCTCCTCCTCCCTTTAGGCCAATAGGATCACTTCTTCTTTCGGCCAATCGGGAAACGGGTCTTACAAACCACTTCCTGATTGGCCGGGAGGAGGATCAATGTGAGAATAGCAAATATTTATTTGCTATTGTCACACAACTGGATGGGTTCAGAGCACAATGCTCTGCACCCCGAGCCCACCCTTTTTTGAAGCCTATTAGAGCCTCTGGCTCTAATCACATGCTTAAAAAAAAACACCCCCCATTGGAATCCATGCATCCAGCGCCCGGTGCATGTAGATTAGGAGCCGGATGCATGGATAGGGGGGCGGCGCCCGTGAGCCCCTAATGGATGGGCCGCCACTGCTCAGTAATGAACAAATGGCCCCTGTCCCCACCTATAACTGGCCTTCACAGCAAGGAGCACATGGAAAGGCAACGCATGCAAAACAAAACCAATGAAAATTCCCAGCTCAGGTCACCAACTGGTCTGCTTACCAACCAAAATAACGGTTTGCGTTAAAAACGGGTTTCGTTAGCAGACATTTGCAAATACATGCGTAAGCTGCAGAGCCACTCCAAGGCACCTCAATATTTCTGCAATCATAAGGCTTGTAAATTTATGAGGGCCTCCACCGTGGAAGTACATGCATTCTAATGGATAGATAGAGGGCAGGTGAGCCTGGAGGTAGCCCATCCTCCCTAAAGACACAGGGGCACGCTGGATACCCAGCACATAGGACAATGGCAGCAAAGGTATCCAGCGTGTACCCTCACCAATTCTACATCAGTAACAAACAAATGGCCCCTGCCTCCACCGATAACTGGCCTTCACAGCAAGGAGCACATGGAAGGGCAACGAATCCAAAACAAAACCAAAGAAAATTCCCAGCTCAACTCACCAACCAGTCTGCTTACCACCAGTTTGCGTTAAAAAAATAGGGTTTAGTTAGCACACATTTGCAAATACATGCGTCAGCTGCAGAGCTGCTCCATGGCACCCAAATATTTCTGCAGTCTGGCTTTAGTAGGTGGAGCATATTCATTTAACAGATTTTGTTGCCTGTTTATTCTGCATGATTTTTTTTTAAATAAGCACAGGAAGCCCTCCCTGAAAATGGTCACTGTTGAACAGCATTATTTTGCTTTATAGTTGGCCTTCTAGAAATGCTATTGGTATAAAAAATAATACTGAATCTTTCATACATGAATCAAAATGGTGAACAGTGGATAAACTAAAATTGACTTAGTGACACTGATGCTAGCTGCACAAAATTAATCTACAGTAGCCTGCAAAATTAGGAGATGAATACATACTGTTCTGTCCCCGCTACACCTTTCTCTGTGTGTAGCTCGACATGCAGCTAAACCCTTCTATTCTGCAATAAGCCAGACTGAGAGTAATTTTATATCTTAACAAAACTGGATGAGTGAAACTAATAAAAAAAAACAAATACAGACAGATATAATATACAGAAATACAATGAACAAGCTAGGTTGTTGATAGCGATAAGTAATTCTCACCAGTGATGCTGTGCTTAGGGGGTGCAAGTTTTAGTGCTCTGATAGCTGGTTCCTTCTTTCAATCTCTACGATGGAGTCTGAACTCCTATGATGCATCTGCTTCCTTTCCTGGGACTGAAGAATGATGGTAGGTTTTATTAAAGGTGAACAGTTTTCTAGTTTCTGCAAAATGCTAAATTACCACCAGCCCCATCTTGTGGTCAAATCTGATTTCGCAGGCAAACAACTAATAAATATACTTCTGGAGGCAGAACACTTACCTTTCCAACATTTTAAAACTTTGTGTGCTGCATATCTCCAGACACTACTGGAACTCAACACTTATAGGTGTGTTGAATACCAGAAATCCTCCCACTTGCTGTGGTTCCTCCCTCTGGTCTCCATGTCACACATTAGCGATGTAGGGGCCAGGGAAACTACAGTGTGTGGCCTGGGGACAAGGTATCTGAAACATCCAGGAGTATCAAATACAAACCTATGATAAGCCAACTTGACAGCAGGATAAGAAAAATACAGATGGGTAATTGCTGCTTAACAGATTCCTATTTTTATGGTCTTGCTCATGAAGTTGCTCCTCAACTTGTTAGATAAAGTTCCTCAACTGTGCTTTACTAACTGATGGACATAGATCTCTTTCTGAAACTCAGTCATATTTTTTGGCTTGTAGCTTTCCCAGTATCATATTGGCCACAAAGAACATGTATAACAGCGCTTTACAGTTCTCATCAACACTAAATAGGAAATAAAGATAGTCCACAAGTGCTTTCACAGAGTGATAGGAGGGGGTAGATAACAGTCCAATGTGCAGCCTTTCACCAAGATGTGGGAACACCACCGCCAAACGTGCCGCTCCCCTTGCAATGCCCACTTACCGGACAGTGCTTAAGGATAAGCCTGTAAATAGATCACTCAATAACCGCAGGACTGCAACAGGACCTCTTCCCCGACATCAGTACCGGAAATAAAAGAGGCTCCACATAGTGTGTACCAGTAAAAAAAGCCCTTTTATTAACCCCCGCCAATAATGCACTTACAGAAACAATAAAATATCAACACAGATAGATGTTAAAACATCCCCACTCCTGCCGTGCAGCCACGGGTATCGTCTCTCTCACAGACTTCCGCATGTAGCCAGCAGTGTGGAGCGCATACGTCACTTCCGTCTAGCCGTAAGGTCACGCCCAGTTTGGCGGTGGTGTTCCCACATCTTGGTGAAAGGCTGCACATTGGACTGTTATCTACCCCCTCCTATCACTCTGTGAAAGCACTTGTGGACTATCTTTATTTCCTATTTAGTGTTGATGAGAACTGTAAAGCGCTGTTATACATGTTCTTTGTGGCCAATATGATACATGTGTTTTTTACTTATTAACCCTGTAGATTTAAAACGGCTGCTTTATGATTATTGTGGTTTCACTGGTGCTACCTTGCGCTAATTAAGTGTTATGTTTTATTTTGGGCGCGTTTACACTTAAGTTTTGTGATCTCTTGTAGCTTTCCCAGTCCACCAAATATACAACTTTAACCTTAGAGACTTTGGGGTTGATTAAATTAAAGTGATATAAAACCCCCTTCCCCCACATCTGGTGATCTGACCAATAACACACTTCCTGTCTTAGGCTCCATGCACACTAGCTTAAAAATACGCCACTAAGCTGCTTTTGAGCATTTTTTTTCTGCTTTTAGAAATAAATAATGTTAGTGTATGTGTCCATGCACACTATTTTAGTCTAGAATTGTTTTTGAAGCTTCAGCTTATAGGAGCAGATTTTGCATTTTTGGGAGCGATTTGCCGGCAGAAAAGCTGTGAAAGAAAAAAAAAAAACAGAATACTCTTAACTGCTGCTAAAACACTGTCAAGAGCTGGCAAAAAAATTCTGAGAGTTCTTCATCCAGCATTTTTCTAGTAATTTTTTTTAGGTTATAGTGTTCATGCAGCTTAACGATGCCTCCACTCTAGTTGGAGGAGCAGCGGAAACTCCTTTGGACAGCAACAGGGAAAGGACAGTGTTAGATGCACTACCAGATGTAAATGGATTTGACTTTTACAAATAAAGCCAAACTCCAGCTAACATTTTATAAGCAGTTACAGAAACAGCTTTTTTCACCCTATGAGAAAATAATAAATGAATAAGAACTAGCCATTAAAAACACTCCTGTCAGTGTTGATGGTTTGTCTCAACCCTCTAACTACCACTTTTTTTTAAAGGAAGTTGAAAAATAACAGATTAATTGGCAATGTCGCCAATTGAAAATAAAGTAAAACATGCCTTAAAAACAGAAAACAAATGCAGTCACCACATGTATAAATTGGTAAGCTGAAAAATAATACATTTTTGTTTTTGAGTTTAATGCCACATTAAGGTAAATAGGCTGTTCACTTTGTAAGGGCAATTTCCTCTTTGCCCTGTAATTTTCCCTTAGCCTAATGAATGTTGTGGAAATTCACTTGCAAAGATTACCCAATCATATGCAAGGGAAAAAAACAGTATTTTTATTGCGCATTATTAGATGATGGAAGACAGTAGAGCTTTACCTTATTCACAGAACTAAAGAAAAATTCTCTTGCAAAAGGAACAGCCTATTTGCATTTAGTAAATCAAACCCTTTGCACTAGCAAACTCCATGTAAACTCCAACTATTGTACATTAGCATTGGAGAGAAGATGTTCATGCGATATCAACATTATATCATCAATCTTTATCTTATAAACATTGTGCAACATTTTATCTATATACAACATTTTACGTATATACAGGTGGTACTCGAAAAATTTGAATATCGTGCAAAAGTTCATTTATTTCAGTAATGCAATTTAAAAGGTGAAACTAATATATGAGATACTCATTACATGCAAAGCAAGATAGTTCAAGCTGTGATTTGTCATAATTGTGATGATTATGGCTTACAGCTCATGAAAACCCCAAATCCACAATCTCAGAAAATTACAATATTGCATGCAATCAATAAAATAAGGATTGTACATAGAACAATATCAGACCTCTGAAAAATATAAGCATGCATATGTACTCAGTACTTGGTTGGGGCCCCTTTTGCAGCAATTACTGCTTCAATGCGGCGTGGTATGGAAGCTATCAGCCTGTGGCACTGCTGAGGTGTTATGGAAGACCAGGATGCTTCAATAGCGGCCTTCAGCTCTTCTGCATTGTTGAGTCTCATGTCTCTCATCTTTCTCTTGGCAATGCCCCATAGATTCTCTATGGGGTTCAGGTCAGGCGAGTTTGCTGGCCAATCAAGCACAGTAATCAAATGGTCATTGAACCAGGTTTTGGTGCTTTTGGCAGTGTGGGCAGGTGCCAAGTCCTGCTGGAAAATGAAGTCAGCATCCCCATAGAGCTCGTCTGTGGAAGGAAGCATGAAGTGCTCCAAAATCTCCTGGTAGACGGCTGCGTTGACCCTGGACTTAATGAAGCACAATTCTATAAAGCCACAGTTTATCCAGAGAAAGGCAAAAAAATTGTGTAACAAAACAATAACATATTATACAGTGCGTTTACTGCGTGTCTATACATTTCAAAAGGATAAAGTCAGTTTGTTAAAACTGTTTAAAGAGGAACTCCCCCATTCATGTGCTAGGTTAGCCACAATTAACATTCATACATGCTCAGCAATTCCTGCGTGGTTCCCTCTGCTCCTATAGCCTTCACAGATATGTAATGGGGATATCCCAGAAGGGTTTAGAGCAGGAGAGGGGGTAAAGTTTAATACAATCTGACCGCTTCATCTGAAAGAGAAGTCTTTCAAAATTCTTTCATATATACTGCTAAAACAACATTATATCTACCTGTATATTGATTTCCCATAATCCTTTGCACTCAAGAAATAAATAAAAAAAAACCAACAAATCAGGGTTTTGGCTGTACATGTAGAAGGGGAATGAGAAACATATATGTGAGTGAACAGGATTATGATACAATAGTTTAGCAGCTGAACTGTGCTGTTTTAACCACTTCAGATCCGCGCTATAGTCGATTGACGGCTACAGCAAGGATCTGCTTTGCCGGGAGGCCATCAATATACGTCTTCCCCTTTTACTCGTGCTGGGCGCTCTCTCGATGCTGCACACCGTGTGAACGTGCTCGCGGATCGGGCAGACTTAATGTCCGCCGGAGACCCGCGATCCCTGCACAGGGAGCCAGAACGGGGAACCACCAATGTAAACACGGCGGTTCTCCGCTCTGTGATGGGGGCATGACAGATCTACTGATCCCTGTGATTGGGATCAGTTAGATCTGTTATGTCCCTGTTAGCTCCGCCCAACACAGTTAGAACACATACAGGAAACACTTTTAACCCCTTCACTGCCCCCTTAGTGTTAACCCCTCCCTGCCAATGACATTTATACAGTAATCAGTGTCGATTTTTAGATCTGATCGCTGTATAAATGTCATTGGTCCCAAAAAAGTGTCAAAAATATCCAACATGTTCGTCACATTATCGCAGTCCTGATAAAAATCGCAGATTGCCGCCATTACCAGTAAAAAAATAAATAAAATAAAAACGCCATAAACCAATGTCCATAGTTTTTAGGCGCTATAACTTTTGCGCAACCCAATCAATATACGCCAATTGCGATGTTTTTTTTTACCAAAAATATGTAGAAGAATATATATCAGTTTAAACTGATGAATACATTTGTTTTTTTATTTTTGGATATTTATTATAGCAAAATGTAAAAAAAAAATTTATTTTTTCAAAATCGTCGCTCTTTGTTTGTTTATAGCGCAAAAAATAGAAACCGCAGAGGTGATCAAATACCACCAAAAGAAAGCTCTATTTGTGGGAAAAAAAGGATGTCAATTTTGTTTGGGTACAACGCCGCATGACCGCGCAATTGTCATTCAAAATGCGATAGCGCTGAAAATTGGTCCAGGCAGGAGGGGGGTTTAAGTGTCCAGTAAGTAAGTGGTTAAATAGCAATATCACTCAAAAACATTTGTGGGCACTCAGAAGCTCTTCCCTTTAGCATTCCATATATAAATAATGAAACAAAGAAAATGACAGCTGCATTACTGAGTTACTTTCCAAAGGGTCTCATTCAGTGTTGGTGCTTTTAAGCAACGTGAGATCTATGATAATCATTATAGTTTGTACAGACACAATATTTTCAGCATGAATAAAACTATAACTTAAAGGAGTTGTAAATCCTCACGGTTTTTACTTACCTGAGCTTGATTGTTCCAGCGACGGGGACAAGCACACCAGCTCCAGTAGGTGTCTCGGGTCCTCATTGGATAAATTGATAGCAGCAGGATCCATTGGCTCCCGCTGCTGTCAAACAAATCCAATGATAAGTGTATTTTCAAATAATAAAAAGTGGTGCCAAAATTTGAACAAACAAATTTGATTGTGTTGATAACTAAATAATGAGTACATCTGCCCCTTTTTCAAGTGAACAATTCACCTTAACAAATATATTATAACAAAAAAGTTTGGCGCTGACTCAAATTATCCACTGAGTGAGGATTGAAACAATCCCATCACTTGTGCAGGTGAAATACAAACTCACCAGATCTCTAAAAAATGCAAGCCTTGTATCAATCAAATTCTGTAGGTGTCTCTATATGTCTGAAGATGATGATAATTCTCACCTCAAAGTGTATCCCATCAATATAATACCAAAGACATTCGGAGGAAGCACAATAAATATATCATGGTGCAACCTGTTACTTTACATTGTAGCAAAGTGTCATTTCTTCAGTGTTGTCACATGAAAAGGTATAATAAAATACAGTGTACTCACTTTTGTGAGACACTGTATATATATTTTTGGGACTGTTTTAATCCTCACTTTGTCGCTAATTTGAGTTAATGCCAGTTGTTGTAATATAATCAAATCCAATGACGCGAGAGCCAGGAGACAGGAGCGAGCATGCACGAGTGCCCCCAGGCAATGCACTTCTCTGTGGGGGTACTCGACGCGGGGAGGAGCCAGGAGCGCTGCTGGGGGACCCCAGAAAAAGAGGATCGGGCCACTCTATGCAAAACCCTTGCTCGGAGGATGTAAGTATGACATGTTTGTTATTTAAAAAAACCCAAAAACTAAGCTTTACAACCCCTTTAAAATTAATTATCAGTTTAGTTGAGGGAAAGATATTGCAATACACCTTCAAGCTGGCCAATTGCATCAAAGTGATCCCTCTTTGACCAATACCTACTCTACTGTGCAAAATGACAAATGCTTACCTGAACATATGGTGCCAACGTGGGGCAAGTAGACACAGTTAGGAGAGAGCTACAGACTGAGGACAATCTCACAAGAAAGGCATAAGATTTGTTGGCGAACTGTGTACAGGACATATCCAGTTGCCTTGGTTGTCTAGGAATTGACCATTTCATTTTATTGCCAGTTTTTGAAAACATATCTGGCTGCAGGTTGAAATGGTAAGTTTAACAACATTACCATTTCAGATTGTGTTTTGTAGTAATTATACAGTATATGTTTAATCATTATTGACCAAGGAGAAGTATAGCCAAAGCTATTTTGGCCATGCTTCTCCTATGGATCACAGGGGTGCAGTTTGTTCTGCATTCCGGTGACCCATTTTCAGTTGACAGTGAGCTAAAGCCTGCTGTTGGCTGACGTCACTCAGCTGGGCCAGGCTCAGGAAAGATCCCGATTTTAAAGTCAGGATCCACCCAGATTCCTTTACCGGCAGCTACCTCAGCCTCTCAGCAAGCCACTGAAAGCCTGCCAGTCCTGCCTCTCCACAGTCCCATGCTCCAGTGAACGCTGCAGGGGCAGAGCAAAGAGCCAGTGACTGATGGTGACAGAGCGGTCAGAGGTGTTTGATCACCCAGTTCTTGGTCTTAGAGGCAGCGGGGAAGAGCTGCAGTTGGGAACGGTGCTGTGGCCATCTAGGTGAGTATGATTGTTTGTTTTTTTAAAAAGCCATTCTTCTTTTTAAAGTTGTCCTTTGAGAACTAACATTTTTTAAATTATTTTATTTTGTTAAATGTCACTATTCTATTTGTGGCAAATATGTCATAGCCTTAAAAGGCAGCTAGGATGAGTCTTTTATTATTCATTAGTCTATTTACGTTGGAATTCTGCACAATGTTCAGCTGGCACAACATGTTGATATATATACACAGAGGTTAACAACATAAAAACCACAGCCAACAATATATTAATATTATGAACTTTATAATGAGTAAGACCATATATTGTGGTTAGTTTTACCTCCATTTGAAATGCTGCAAGTCTAACAGTGGTTATCGGAACATTTCAACAATTTGAAGTAGAAGAGCCTTCAATTCTTAAAAGGGAAGAAGGAAGTGGAAATCTTTTCATTCTGCACTCCAGGGGCGTTGCTAGGTCTCCAAAAGATCTGGGGCTAGAGCCCATAGCAGCGAAGTAAAGAAAGTCATATGCTTGAGTATATATATATGTATAAATATAAATATTGTTACATATCTGAGTGCGGATCCCCCTTACATCAGGGTCCCCAGAGAGCCCCCCACTTACATCAGGGTCCCCAGAGACCCTCCGCTTTGAATGCTGAGCAGGGAAGGAGTCGTGGCTGTGACATCACTGGTTGCTAGACACAAGGCAACACTAGCAACCAGTGACCAGGAGTAGAGTCAGGTGTAGGTGAGGGCGGTGACAGAGCCACTGATACAGCGGCTCAGTCTGCCCCTGCCTTCTGCATTCCGGACTGGGACATACCTGCTAATTGCAGAACTGCACCCACCCGGTAAGAGACTCGGGGCTATGGGCCCCAGACTCGGGTCTATAGCCCCATTTATTAGTTTAGATTTTTTAACTGAGAAGGCCATGGAAGACATTTGGCTTCAGCTATGTGATCAGGAACCCATTTTAAAAGTGTTATTGTGTTAGAGTATTATCATTTCATGCTTTTTCACAACCATTGGTCCTTATTCTCAGTGCACTTTGAATCCCCAACGGTGTTTAACTGTTGGTAACAAGCATTGTGAATTGAAGGACTTTTTAGCCTATTTCCAAACATAAGTCTGTCAGGTACAGAACTGATAAGAGGCATGGAGGAGCTCAGCTATGAGGAAAGATTAGAGGAACTGAATGTATTCTCTCTTGAGAAGAGGCGATTTAGGGGGATATGATCAACATGTCCAAATACATAAGTGGTCCATATAGTGAATTGGTGTTGAGTTATTCACTTTAAGGTCATCAGAGGACAAGGGGGCACTCCTTATGTCTAGAGCAGGGGTCTCCAAACTTTTTAAACAAAGGGCCGGTTTAGTGTGCTTCAGACTGTAGGAGGGCCGAATTGTGGCCAGCAGGAGTAGAAATTGTCTTGGCATCAGTGGGAGTAAACATCACCACATTTGGTATCTGGGCGGGGGGGGGGGGGGGGGAAAAAAT
>BLSH010225006.1:36322-97539 GCA_018402905.1 Glandirana rugosa
CCCCCCCCCCCCCCCCCCCCCCCCCCCCCCCCCCCCCCCCCCCCCCCCCCCCCCCCCCCCCCCCCCCCCCCCAAATAATGCCCCATTGTTGGCATCCTAGGAAAGAATAGTGCCCTCATTATTTGTGTCAATAGGAGAAATGATGCTCCATATTTGGTGTCAGATGGCAGAATAGTGTCTCGTATCAGTGGGAGGAATAGTGCCCCAAGGGTCGGGTAAAGGCAAGCAAAGGACCACATCTGGCCCCTGAGCCGCAGTTTAAAGACCACTGGTCTAGAGGAAAAGAAATTTAATCTGCACATACAGAAAGGTTTCTTCACAGTAAGAGCTGTGAAAATGTGGAATAGACTCCCTTCAGAGGCGGTTCTGGCCAGCTCAGTAGATTGCTTTAAAAAAAGGTCTGTACTCTTTCCTAAATGTACATAATATAACTGGGTACTAACATTTATAGGTAAAGTTGATCCAGGAAAAATCTGATTGCCTCTTAGGGGATCAGGAAGGAATTTTTCCCCTGCTGTAGCAAATTGGATCATGCTTTGCTGGGGTTTTTTTTGCCTTCCTCTGGATCAACTATAGACTTGTGTAAATATGATTGTATGATTTTTTTTTTTTTTTTTTATTTGTTGGTTGAACTAGATGGACTTGTGTCTTTTTTCAACCTGACTAACTATGTAACTATTAGAAATATGAAAATTGGTCACATTTCTTAGCATACCATAAGTCTGGTTTCAATTTCCTAGGAGTCTTTGCTCTTTCAATGGGTCAGGTACTGTATATTTGTGCAATGAACTTTCATTAAGGCAGTTTACACTTGGTATGTTTGTGGATTTTATCAGTAGCTTGTTAAATGTCTGTCTGTGCTAAGTAATTTTAATGTGGGCCCGCTTTTTGCTGACACAGTTTGTCCAAGTTTAGCCCATCTTGTCATCATATCTGATGATTCACTATGACATTTTTTTTTCATTGTTGTCAATGACCCCGCTGGGGTGTTTAATCAATTCTGTTTGTTGTGCTGATTATTGCCACTGAAATAGAAAATTATGGCATAACCAAAAGTTTTACAGTTAGAACAGCAATAGAGGGAATATTTTTGCGTGCTGTCACTTGCACTAGGGGCACATGTCTAGGAGGTAAATTCCCCTCACTTTGTAAAGATTTCCTCTCACTTCCTGTTCTGCCTCCATGACAGGAAGTAAACAGAAATTCCCCCCATAATGACACAGACAACAAAAATAACTGGACAGGGGTTTTAACCTTTCTCTACACTATCCAAACCTGAAAATGTTCCCTATGCCTTTAGGGACTGAGGTGGTAAGATCTCTGCTCTTGAGTTCCTGGCTCTGCAAACCTGGCATAGTGTTTTTCAAAAGGGTCCAATATTTTTTTTTATATATATTATAGTTTGCAGAATGCAACAATAGTAGTGGGAACAAGTAAATAAGATGACTTACCCAATAGGTTTGACCTGTAACTTAAATATTAATTTAAAATGGACTGGCCTATTAAAAATAATCATGGCAGAGTCATACGGATAACAGGCTAGACAGTGTGAAATGCTAAAGTGTATGATCCCACAGCAGCCAATTAGAATTGCTGATGTGTAATTGGCACATATAACATATGGGCTATTACTGCAGCCTGTATTCAGTTTAGTGTGGAGCACTTCAAAGCTCTCTAGTGAGCTATAAGAGCTTCAAGAGCTTCTGCTTGGCATGTGTGTATAAGCCCTTAATCTTTAGTCTCCAATATAACCAAATACAATGAATTAAAATCTAATTGATTTCAGTGGTGTACTGCAGTTTGCACATTATCATTATGTTTTACATCATCTGATGGGTATACACAGCCATGTAAAAGGCATGTTTAAACATGTTTTCTGACAAAAGAGCTTATTCGTACGACCGTTGTTGGCCGATTATTTTACGTGTGTACGGGCCTTTACAGACATGATTTCTATTGCAATCTATCAGACATGAGCTTTAAGTGCTTTAGTATGTTTAATATAATGAAACAACCAAAGTCAACTATTTTAAAATGAAGAATCAACTGGTAGATTTTTTTCTAGCCAATTTCTACTGTTTACTTGAGATAAGGCTGGAGCTGGAACATATGTATGCATGCTCATTCTATAGGAATGTGTCACAGTAATATTATAAAAAGGATTGCTCCATCTGTGCTTGTCATTTTGTATTGAGGTTCCATTCTGTTACACTGTAAAAAATATTGTGCTGGGTCTACTTAAAAAAATTGAGGCAACTATTTGCATCAGCTTTTTAAGTACTGTCAACTAAACTTATTTTTGTCTGACTCATTAGACCAGTGGTTCTCAACTCCGGTCCTCGGGACTCACCAACAGGCCAGATTTTAGGTATTACCTTGGGGAGATGCAGACTAGAATACTGCAATCACTGAGCAGCAAATGATATCACATGTGATGCATTTCAGTTATCCTGAAAACCTGGCCTGTTAGTGGGTCCCGAGGACAGGAGTTGAGAACCACTGCATTAGACTTTTCTTGTTTTCAACTTTGTTGTTTTAAGTAAAGCCAACTCATTTTTTTCAGTTTATAGGCCATAGGTTCAAGTAAAGCCAACTGAATATTTCCAGTTTCTAGACCATAGGTTTCAGTAACGCCTATTCATTTTTTTCAGTTTATAGACCATAAGTTTAAGTTAGGAATACATACATTAACTTATTTATTTCAGGCACTTATATAGCGCCGTCAATTTACGCAGCGCTTTACATATATATTGTGCATTCACATCAGTCTCTGCCCACAAGGAGCTTACTATCTAAGATCCTTGACTCACATTCATACATACAGATACTAGGTCCAATTTAGACAGAATGCAATTACCCTACCAGCATGTCTTTGGAGTGTGGGAGGAAACCAGAACATCCCCATGCAGGCACAGGGAGCTGCCCTATAACTTGTCTGGAACCATAGTTTTAAGTGATATTAACTTATTTTTTCTTGTAACTTACTCATTTTTTTTAAGTTGGTAAAACTTATTTTCCAAATGTATTTGATATATGTTTGAATGTTTTACTTAATAATAATAATAATCATATGTTTTTTTTAAAAAAGGAAGTCTCATGAAACAGGCTTTCAAAACAAATTAACATTTATTATTTATAAAGAGTAATATTATTAACCACTTCAATACTATGCACTTAGAACACTTTACTACCAGACCAATTTTCAGTTTTCAGTGCTGTTGCACTTTGAATGAAAATTGTGCGGTCGTGCAACGCTGTACCCAAACAGATTTTTTATCATTTTGTTCCCACAAATAGAGCTTTCTTTTGGTGGTATTTGATCACCCCTGCGGTTTTTATTTTTTGCGCTACAAATAAAAAAAGACAGAAAATTAAAAAAAAAAAAAATCTCTATTTTTGTCACAAAACTTTGTAAATAAGTACATTTTCTCCATCACTGGTGGGCACTGATGAGGCTACACTGATGGGCACTGATGTGGCAGTACTGATTGGCACTGATGAGGCGGCACTGATGAGGTGGCACTGATGATGAGGCACTTATATGCAGCAATGATGAGCACTGTTAGGCGGCACTGATGGGTACTGATAGGTGGCACTGATGGGCACTGATATGCAGCACTGATGGACACTGCTAAGTGGCACTGATGGGCACTCATAGACAGCACTGATTGGCACTCATAGGCGGCACTGGGCACTGATAGGTGGCACTGATGGGCACTGATAGGTGGCACTGATGGGCACTGATAGGTGGGCACTGGTAGGTGTCAATGGTGGGCACTGATATGTGGCACTGGTATGCATTGATAGGGGCACTGGTAAGCACTGATAGGGGCACTGGTGGGCATATATAATGATAGGGGCTTATTTCCTGGTGGTCTAGGGTGGCATCTGAAGGTGGCATCCACATTGGGCACTATGTCTCTTACCTGGTGGTCTAGGGGGGTCTCCCTGGTGGTCCAGATCGGCTCCCTGGTGGTCCCTGGTCGGCTCCCTGGTGGTCCTGGGTGGGCACATCCTTGGTGGTCCCTGGGTAGCCTCCCTGGTGGTCTAGGGTGGCGATCCAAGGGGGGGCTGTGCTGATAAATAATCAGCACAAACCCTCCCTGTCAGGAGAGCAGCCGATCGGCTCTCCACTCCTCAGGTCTGCAGACCTGAGTACAGGAAAGCCGATAAACGGCTTTCCTGTGTTACACTGTGACCAGCCGTGATTGGTCACGGCTGATCACATGGTAAAGTGCTTCGGATGGAAGCACTTTACCGAGATTGGTATTGCGGGTGGTCAGACTGACCTCCCACATCACCGATCGCTGCGATGCGCGCCCCCCCGGGCGCGTGGCGGCTTGTTATCCTGAGGACATCATATGACCTCCAGTCAGGATAACTAAGCCACTTCCCGGCCGTCATTTTGCATACGGCGGTCGGGAAGTGGTTAAAGCAGCATCCAATGTAAATTTAAACCTCTATATATAAAAAAACCCTTTTTCTTAGCTAACAAATCAAACTGAAACACACACATGTAACATACAATATATCTGTAAAGAACACAGAACACAGAATGTATTAACTTTTTTTTAAAGCCTTTTAGGAAAGTAATTTGTACTTTAAATTGTAAACTTTTGAGGATAGATTCCCCCCATCTAGCTCTAAGAAGATCTTCTGAAAAATTTCAAAGGTATATTTTAAGTTTTTAGGGTAGCTTAGGTTAAAAGCATAAATGAGTCCCATAATTATTCTTTCTGATACAAAATGAGAGTGCTATGTGAAAAAATACACTATACCAATATGCTTGGTTTTGCTGCACAAATGCAGAACAAACGTATGGCATATTTGTTTTTGAAATGTAATAACATAGTGTAAAGTGGGTGGGGCTTTTTGTTACATAATCTAATGTTGAATGTCCAATATCTCAAAAACCAAACAAACAGAAAGTTAGTTTTTGTGGTACAAATCAGTACAAACGCAGCACAAACAAATGGTATAATTGTATTTAAATGTAATAACATGTGGTGCAATCAGTGTTGCCAACCTCCAGCAGCGGTTTTTACTGGCAAAACATAGAAAATTTACTGGCGGAGCACATTTTTTACTGGCAACTTGAAAAAAAGTAGAACTCCTATTAAAAACTAAGACAATCAATATTTAAACACAACATGGAAACACTGACAATACCCAAATCAAACACAAACACCCCGGTTCACCTGAGCCACCTACCATCAGACTCAGCCTGGACCTGGGCTCAGTCAGTGGGCTATGATTGGGAGATTTCCTGGGCCTGCTGCACAGTGCACTGCACACACATCACACACCCCTGGACCGGTTCACCTGAGCCAGGGCCACCCACCCATCAGATTCAGCCTGCTATGGACCAGGGACTCTGAGGTAACTGACTGAGAAGAAGTTAGAACTCAACTCACGTCTGCAGTGCTGTACAGCCCTTCATGTCCGCCCCCTCCCAGTCCTCCACATGTCTGTCCCATCTCCGACGTCTGCTGCTCTGTCAGTGTGTCAGTGGTGCGCTCCAGGCAGCCCGCTCTGTCCCACGTCCATGAGGCTCCTCCGTCCGCCCGCTCTGCTCCTGCCTTTCTATAGGCTGGCGGGCAAAATCCAATGACATCATGTGCACGTGACTCGGGCGGCTCAGGTCAGGATCGGAAGTTCTCGGGGATTTCCGGAATTGCATGTGCATACACAGTTCTGACCCAAATGAGTTGCTGCCGTTTTTACTGGCACAAATCAGCAGCTACGGACTTTTACGGACGGCAAAAATATGCCCTGTTTTTACTGGCTGTCCGTAAATTTACGGACGGTTGGCAACACTGGGTGCAATGTGGGAGAGGTTTCATCAACTATAATGTGCAATATCTCTGAAACAAACCAGCACGTACGTTCCTTTTTGCAACACAAATCAGCACAGATGCAGTGCAAACGATAGCTATCTTTGTTTTTAAATTTTAATAACATTGGGTGCAAAGTAGGAGGAACTTGATGTTACACAACCTGAATCTGAATTCCAGTATCTCAAACATCGAATATCTCTGAAACCAAATATCACAAATGTTCATTTTTGCAGCACAGATACAGCACAATTATGCTATCTTTGCTTTTAAATTTTAATAACATGGGGTGCAAATTGTCTGGGGCTTGAGGTCACATAAAATTTAATATCCAATAACTTCAAAACCGAATGGCAGAAACATTCATTTTTGTGGCACAAAACAGTTTTTAACCACTTCCCGACCGCCGTATGCAGAATGACGGCCAGGAAGTGGTTCAGTTATTCTGAATGGGCGTCATATGACGTCCTCAGGATAACATGCCAGCGCGCGCCCGGGGGGGGGGGGTCGCGCATCACGGCGATTGGTGATGTGGGGAGTCAGTCTGATCCCCCGCATTACTGATCTCGGTAAAGCGCTTCGGAAGCACTTTACCATGTGATCAGCCGTGACCAATCACGGCTGGTCACAGTGTAACACAGGAAAGCCGGAAGGCCGTTTATCGGCTTTTCCTGTACTCGGTCTGCAGACCTGAGTAGAGGAGAGCTGATCGGCTGCTCTCCTGACAGGGGGGGGTTTGTGCTGATGGTTTATCAGCACAGCCCCCCCTAGGATCACCACACTAGACCACCAGGGAGCCTGCCCAGGGACCACCAGGGATGTGCCCACCCAGGACCACCAGGGACCACCAGGGAGCCGATCTGGACCACCAGGGAGACCACCCTAGACTACCAGGTAAGGGGCACAGTGCCCAATATGGATGGCACTCAGTGCCACCTTCAGATGCCAACCTAGACACCAGGGAATGCATCTGCAGTGCATCTGCCCACCAGTTCCCCTATCAGTGTGTACCAGTGCCCCTATGAGTGCCCACCAGTGCCACCTACCAGTGCCCACCTATGAGTGCCCATCAGTGCCACCTATCAGTGCCCAGTGCCGCCTATGAGTGCCAATCAGTGCTGCATATCAGTGCCCGTCAGTGTTGCATACCAGTGCCACCTATCAGTGTCTGTCAGTGCTGCTTATCAGTGCCACCTAACAGTGCTCATCATTGCTGCATATAAGTGCCTCATCATCAGTGCCACCGTATCAGTGCCGCCTCATCAGTGACAATCAGTACTGCCTCATCAGTGCCCGTCAGTGTAGCCTCATCAGTGCCCATCAGTGATGGAGAAAATTTACTTATTTAAAAAGTTTTGTGACAGAGACAGAGAATTTTTTTTTCAAAATTTTCAGTCATTTTTTTATTTGTAGCGCAAAAAATAAAAACCACAGGGGTGATCAAATACCACCAAAAGAAAGCTCTATTTGTGGGAACAAAATGATAAAAACTGTGTTTGGGTACAACGTCGCACAATTGTCATTCAAAGCGCAACAGCACCGAAAGCTGAAAATTGATATGGTAGGAAAGTGTTCTGAGTGCATAGTATTGAAGTGGTTAAGCTTAACAGCCGGCGGTCCCTCACCCTGCATTCTGGTTGCGATTAGCGAAATTCAGTAAGCGTAAACGTTGCGTGCGCACAAGTGAGTTGTCACAATTGGAGTACACAATGGATGTGTGTCCATGTATTATAGGTATATTAATCTGCAAATAAAATAAACATTTTGGATGGTATGTTAAGCAACATTTAAAACATGAGAACAATAATTTGTTCATTCTTACCTTTCAATACCATTGCATAGTGACTTGGAAAAATTCTTGTCACTGGTGGCGCTCTTTTGTCCTGGGCCTCAAATGTATGGGAACTGCCCTGTACAGGTTTTCAAAGTTCCAAAAGACATCAAACTCTTTAAAATGACAGCATCAAAACTCATGCAATTGCACTTTTGGCAAACATGCTCACCGCAATTTCAATCAAATGAAAAGATAGTTGTTTTAAGTAAATGCAACTCAATTAGAATATGGACATGCACATACCTTAAAAGTTTTGTTTAGATTACAATATTATACATTATTTTGGTAATTGTAAAAGGTGCATTTTAAGAACTAATGAAAATTAAATAAGGTACTTAAAATGTCAAAGTAAACTTTACATTTAAATATTTAAATTTACTAATGACAAAAAGGGTGTTCAGTTTGCAAGGGAATTTTCACATTTCAAGGGAAAATTTCTAGCACAGTGAATGAGGTTAAGCTCTGGTGACTTCCGTTATCCTATCATGTGGTAACAAAGGTACAGTTTTTTTAACTTGAATGTTGTTGGGTATTCTTTTCAAAGTGAATTTTCATCATGCTCACTAAGCTAGGAAAAATTCCCTTGCAAAATGAACAGTTTTTTTGTCTATAGTAAACCAACCCCTTAGTCTCTATATTGTTTTATTTGTTCTTGTTTATTGGTTGAACTCGATGAACATTAAAATCTTTTTTTTTTATAACTTGTAAGAACCAAAAGTAAATATTTTGCCCATAGAACTTTTATGAATTATGCCAAATAAAGTTGGTATCCATATATTTAAAAAGTATAATGTTTATTCCATATGATGATTAAAACCAGACAAAGTAGACACTGCATGTGTCATGATAAACTGTATTACTGAAAGTTGCATATATGCAATGTTGCAGAGACACTTGAATTGGTGTACTTTCAGGCTGTAATCATACGCATTTCATGGAGCAGAGCTCACTTCATCAGGAGACAGCCAAAATAATTTTTTTGTGTATCTGTGGGAAGACCATGTCATAAGCAAAAATATATAATAAAGTAAGCTTATAAATAAAAGTACCATAGGTAGTGAACAGATCACCTACATGGTGGACGTACTTGCACAGAAGTAAATACACAAAAAACACCATCCACAAAATACAGTAGATGTGTCAAGGATCACAAGTAGAATTAAAGTAAATCTACAGGCTAAGTTCTGTTTGGGAGGTGAAAAAGGAGCAAGCCTAGGACCAGGGCACACAAAAGGGCCCAAAGAAAAAAAAGCCTGCAAAGTGCAAAATAAAGTAAAATGAGAATAATGAACAAAAGAGTGATAAGAAGCAGAAAAAGAAAAATAATGTGAAGATAGTGTAATGTGCAAGGTTAATTCTAGCTCAGGGAAGGGATATTGAATCAGTGATTAATGTGAGCCCCACAGCTGAAAAATTGATACAAATGTGCAGTGATAGCAAAACCAACATCACATAACAGGGAACATGTATAATACCTTAACTTGAATTCTGGCGTAGGATAAACAACCACACTTATGTCATAGTGGACTTATATTCACCAATCAGTCCCTATGCAGCAATTGATCACCAATCCCGTCCATTCACTTTAAACCTTTTGGCCCTTGATCATAGTCCTTGGACCTCAGAAGGGGTGTTTGGATAGTTGAGTATTGCAGAAGGAAATGAGGGGGATTCACTCACTATGGGCTACCTCTCCCCCCTGGCCATAAAGAATATACCTCTTTCAACCCTTTTTTACCGATCTGATTCGATCTATTGCTATAAATGAGAATTTGATTACGTTGGTTCATGAGAATTTTGTTTGTATTATGTATTTTGTTGGTTGTTTTATGTTGTCCAATTTTTTGTTCATTTGTATTTTTTAATCTATCTATATTTATTTATATATTAATGTATATATACAGTATCTCACAAAAGTGACTACACCCCTCACATTTTTGTAAATATTTTATTATATCTTTTCATGTGACAACACTGAAGAAACGACACTGAAGAAATGACACTTTTCTGCAATGTAAAGTAGTAAATGTACAGCTTGTATAACAGTGTAAATTTGCTGTCCCCTCAAAATAACTCAACACACAGCCATTAATGTCTAAACCGCTGGCAACAAAAGTGAGTACACCCCTAAGTGAAAATGTGTAAATTGGGCCCAAAGTGTCAATATTTTGTGTGGCCGCCATTATTTTCCAGCACTGCCTTAACCCTCTTGGGCATGGAGTTCACCAGAGCTTCACGGGTTGCCACTGGAGTCTTCTTCCACTCCTCTATGATGACATCACAGAACTGGTGGATGTTAGAGACCTTGTGCTCCTCCACCTTCTCTTTGGATTCCCCACATGTTCAGTAGGGTTTAGGTCTGGAGACATGCTTGGCCAATCCATCGCCTTTATCCTCAGCTTCTTTAGCAAGGCAGTGGTCGCCTTGGAGGTGTGTTTGGGTTCGTTATCATGTTAGAATACTGCCCGGCGGCCCAGTCTCTGAAGGGAGGGGATCATGCTCTGATTCAGAATGTCACAGTACATGTTGGCTTTCATGGCTCCCTTAATGAACTGTAGCTCCCCAGTGCTGGCAGCTCTCATGCAGCCCCAGAACCTGTCCTGTTAAACAGCGGTTTAACCGGACAGATTCCACTCAGAACAGGCCTTGCAATGGTCGACCAAAGAGGTTGAGTGCACATGTTCAGCGTCATATCCAGAGGTTGTCTTTGGGAAATAGACGTATGAGTGCTGCCAGCATTGCTACAGAGGTTGAAGTGGTGGGGGGGTCAGTCTGTCAGTGCTCAAACCATACACTGCACACTGCATCAAATTGGTCTGCATGGCTGTCGATGCAGAAGGAAGCCTCTTCTAAAGATGATGCACAAGAAAGCCTGCAAACAGTTTACTGAAGACAAGCAGACTAAGGACATGGATTATTAAACCCGGCTTTTGGCTCGACTGTACAGAAGTTGGACAAACAAAAGTTGAAAGTATAAACACGCATGCTCGGAACCCAGGAATGAGCCGGAAGTGTCCAGTTGTGTAAACCTGCGTTCGTAATTCACAATGCACATTCAACTGAACTTCTTCTTTATACGATCGTACCGCGTCACTACGTTCGCATTTGTTGAACGATAGCTTTACTCCAGTCAGTACGCTAGACAAAATCACAGACAGCCGATTTTGGGAAAAGTTGGACGTACGGTGTGTACGAGGCTTAAGGTGAGAGTGGAGAGTGAACAGTGAAGTAGCACTAAAGAACACTCACTTCTATTTCGTGCACATTGAGACTGTTTCATGCCAAGATGTATATTTCAAAGTGATGAACTATATTTTCATAGAAGCTACATCACAATGGTGGTGAAACCCTCTAGTGTTTACACATTATTGTTTGATGTTTTTTTTTTTCTCTTTTTTTTTTCCATTGTTTAATGTTTGATGGGACACAAATTCATTTTGTTTATTATACAGGGTGGGCCATTTATATGGATACACCTTAATAAAGTGGGAATGGTTGGTGATATTAACTTCCTGTTTGTGGCACATTAGTATATGTGAGGGGGGTAACTTTTTAAGATGGGTGGTGACCATGGCGGCCATTTTGAAGTGGGCCATTTTGAATCAAACTTATTGGGAATTTCACAAGAAAAACAACGGTGTGCTTGGTTTTAACGTAACTTTATTCTTTCATGAGTTATTTACAAGTTTCTGACCACTTATAAAATGTGTTCAATGTGCTGCCCATTGTGTTGGATTGTCAATGCAACCCTCTTCTCCCACTCTTAACACACTGATAGCAACACCGCAGGAGAAATGCTAGCACAGGCGTCCACGAGATGTGCAGCACCTGAAACTACGGATACTGGAAGCCTGTGCTAGCATTTCTCCTGCGGTGTTGCTATCAGTGTGTGAAGAGTGGGAGAAGAGGGTTGCATTGACAATCCAACACAATGGGCAGCACATTGAACACATTTTATAAGTGGTCAGAAACTTGTAAATAACTCATGAAAGAATAAAGTTATGTTAAAACCAAGCACACCATTGTTCTTCTTGTGAAATTCCCAATAAGTTTGATGTGTCACATGACCCTCTTCCTATTGAAAAAACAAAAGTTGGATTCAAAATGGCCGACTTCAAAATGGCCGCCAATGGTCACCACCCATCTTGAAAAGTTTCCCCCCTCACATATACTAATGTGCCACAAACAGGAAGTTAATATCACCAACCATTCCCATTTTATTAAGGTGTATCCATATAAATGGCCCACCCTGTATATTGTTTTAGATTTAATGTATTACAATATAGAATTGGAAGTCACACATTTATATAAATATGTGTAATATTACAGGGGTGGTGGAACCCCCACATGTTTTAGATTTAGTTTTTTTGGATGCATAAGGTTTATATATAGTGGATATTGGAGAATTGATATATGTTAATTATTTTTAAACATCACATTACTCATTTAGGATATTATTTGGTTTTGTGATAGGACATGATGATTTTTAACTTTTTAAAACAGTGCTGTTACTGAAGTCCATACATCATCTCTCTCACTAACCACTCCCCTCAGATACTTCCCTTCAAAGTAAGTTACGCATGGCTGTCAGGGCAAGGGCAGAAGTGTTTGACATGTAGGCTGTAATTGACAGGTGGAATTCAGTTTCCTTTTGCAGTGAGGAAAGCAAGATGTAAGCACCCAAGGGGGAAATAAATTTGTCTAAGTGGATAGACTGCAGTATAATTTTAATTCAATGATTATGCATCGGTGAGATATTTATAGGCTGAATCATTCATATTTGGCAGTGGCTTGTGCAACACTAGGAAAGGAAAGGATTGCTGTAACGGTTGCTGTCAGATTGGCAGTTAAGGATACATAAGAGGCCAGGAACATTCAAGACTCACCATGCACTTTTGGCACTGTATGCCCCACACTAATAACTTCTTTGCTTAAAACCAACGTACCTCCCAGGCCTTGCTCATTGAAATCAGTTAAGCAAGGTGCAGACATTTATCTATATAAAATAAAACAATGTTTAAAAATTCTTTATTCCTTGTATATGTGCCATTATATATGATTTTCTCCGATTATTTAAACATAATGTTTTGTATACAATTGTTTTATTTAGGGATATAGCTATATGTGTCATGATGCAGATCAAAATCTTCAACATTGCATGTTTGTATCTGTACAGAGGACTCTGCTCTTCATGTTCTTGTGAGTACTCCAGGAAGAATCTGGTTTATCCAGAGGTTGATATCCTGTTATCAGTCTGCATATATGTATATGCGCAGTTATAGGGCTGTCACTGATGATTCATTTTCATTTCACTACATTGCACTTAGGAATAATATAATGCAAAACAAATGGTAAATCTTTATTTATGACATTTTATACATGTTTTCAACACATTCCTACAGTATTTTAACAATCAAGGAAAACAGAAAGTTTGAAGGATATCAAGAGGTGACAGCTTCTCCTTTACAGCCTATGGAGTAAAAGCTGCACAAGTGGATGGAAGCAAAACCAAGGCCGGCATTTGGGCAAGGTTTCCCATTGATCTAATTTTGTAGTGGGAGTGTTAGGACTTGGAGGTTTTTATAGTATAGTTATCCTTTAACATGATACCTTTGACAGGCTTACCTAGTTGAATCAGAGTGCAAGCTTTTGAAACATATTATGTTCTTTCATCTATCTTACCATCGGGCATTGTATCACTTTAAAGCTGGACTCTGTGGAGGAGGATCTGTTAACTGCGAAGGCTAACTGCTCCTTTTACCTAAGGAATTATGAATAAGGTGATATATTGTTAATTTTTCTGCACGCTCCTGCAGGCTCCCTCCTCCTCTGAACGACTGATCCCTTGAAGCCTCTTCCCTTTGCAGCTCTTTGATGTCATCCTATACATAGCAGGACTAGCGGTACTACACTGTATGGGAGAACGGTGAGGGACTAACCACATTATGGATGCGGCAAACAGAGAAGGAGAGCACCATCTGTCACGGGACTGGGATTACAAAGAGTATATTACCTTATTTATCATGCCCTAGGCAAAACGAGCTGTTTACTTTTTCAGCAGGTAGGGTAACCCACTGCAAGGGTAAATATTTTTCATCCTCAGAGTTCAGCTTTAACAGGAAATAAAAAGCATAAAGGTCTTTTGAAGTTAATAATACTAAATGGTCTATTCTTCATTTAAAGTGCTGTCAAGAGGAAAATGTGTGGTCTGCCATTGCTGTCTCTCCCTTGTAAATGCCAGGCTTGGCTCCCATACTTCTGCATTACAATCCCAGAACAAATATGGAGCAAAACAAATCCAAATTCTTTATATACTTGTTTCAGGTCAATAATTTAGAAGATAATAATACCAAAGCACCTTCATAGCAGCTATCTAGCATTTCTAGAAGAATATGTCAGAATTGGCAGCCTACATGCTTCCCACATTAATTGTCAAATCTTTACTTATTTTTTTACAAAAAATTACTTATTAATTCCTTTAATTGTTTGTTGATCATCATAAATAAAATACATCCTGAAGATCTTTACCAAGCATGGCCATGTATACCTATTAGTACACATATGCACAGGGATAGAAGTGCAGGGGTATGATTACTGCTTACCAGGAGTTCATTGTTTGCTATTTAGGGACACTGAATCTCTGGATTGCATCATTTCATATTAGTGTAATTTGCGATTTTTATCATGTGGAACTCTCAGCAAGGCAAAGCTTCTCACAATAGATTAAAAATAGCTTTATATCTTAATGTAAATTTCCAAATGATAAGCATGGGGGAGTCACAAAAGTATAGGGCGGAGTGTCTAGCAGCAGCAAGCACAACATGTGAAATTTTTTATGATGATTGTTCTTCCTCATGGTAGTGTTATGACAGGAGAGTAATACCAATTTATATCTTTACTGAACTGATCATCAACTTCATCAAGCAAGGAATTAAAGGGGAAAACAACAACAGGGGTAGCTTAAAATAATCTTGTGTGATGTGATTCTTAAATAAAACTTATTAGATACATTTAGGTTGCCATTGTTGACCTCAATATTTGAAAGTGCTAGTTACCTGGGATTCATGAATATGCTTTGGCATAAAAAGGTCACTTACCTAGAACAAGTATACTGATGATATTTTTGAAACTTATTTCATTTCATTTGTTGCATGCTTGTTCCAAATCAGTGACTTAAATATCTTAAAGTCAGACACAGTCAAGCAACCAGTATTTTACAAAGGAGATCTACAAGGCAGCCCATATATTTCTCTCTTACTATAATGGACTTAGGCAGTGCATAGTAAAATTCTTTGAGGCAGATTTGCAATTATGTAATCAGTTAAGAAATTATTTGTGACTGGTGACTTTATTTTGCACATAGTTACAGCCCTGTACACTGCCTTAGGAGGGTCTAATGCCAGGTACACATGGGCCAAAAATCAGTTAAAAATGGTCAGTTCAGCAGGACTGGCTTCTGTCGAATGAGCATACTGGAAAACCAGCATCCGATCAGCACTGGCAGCCAATGGCTTTGAGTGCTGACCGGTGTGTGTGTGTGTGGGGTAGGGGAGTCCTGTCCAGTCCTGTCAGAACACAATAGCACAGAAGGGGAGATCGCTGTACTAACATCGCTTGTATTAGCGCAGCGATCTGTCAGTTTTTCTTTTTGTTCAGCCCTCTGGGTTGAACAAAAAAAAACGTATAATGTGTACAAGGCTTAAGGTTAGGCAGGGTTGTAAGATTTTATTGGGATGGCTGGAACAGATCCTGAGAGGAAGCTGACTGGTATGTCCTACTTTCCAGCTTTTTACCCAGTACTTTTAGGTAACTAAGCAGATAAGGCATACGATGAATGATGAGAGACAGTTGGCATGACCTATTATTAGCTCTTCACCATCAGAGTGGCAGTCCTGCAATTTGCGTTGTAACAGCTGTGACTGGTTCGGGAAAACACTGCCGCTGACTGCTGTCCTTTGTCACTGCTCTTTCTGCTATTACTTTTTCTGCCACATTACAGAAATAGAACTGATTAACTCATTTTGTTTTGACTGAAGGTACCTGCAGAAAAGTAAAATATTGCAGAACATGGGGCAAAACTAAATGACATTTTACATAAGCGTCAAGAAAACATTAATTGTGTACTTAGTAGTGCGAACCTTCATTTTTATCATGGAAATTAAATCATGTGGATGCAGATGTGAGAGGATTGTTGCTATTAAGAACATAATGTGTAGCTTAAATAAAATTAGTACTTGAAGTGGACCTGACTCCAAAAAGTGGCGATTCGCTTTGCTATATGGGATATCCAGAAATGGTAATTTTGCCTAAGCAGGCACCTAAAAAATTACCTTTTGTATGCAGTTCCTCCTGGAAAATAGCAGTACACCTTCTGGTATGTGAGTGTACCTAGGCACTACTACACCTACAGCCTCATAGCTGTTTATCTGTGCCTAAAAAATTACCTTTTGTCTGCAGTTCCTCCTGGAAAATAGCAGTACACCTTCTGGTATGTGAGTGTACCTAGGCACTACTACACCTACAGCCTCATAGCTGTTTATCTGCGCTTTAAGATTTAGGCCTGATTCACACCTATGCATTTTTAGTGTTTTTTTCATTTTGCAGATTTGCACTTCAGAACGTGTTTCATAGCAAACCATGTTGACTGTAGTGCAAATCTGCAAAATGCAAAAATCACTAAAATGCATAGGTGTGAATCAGGCCTTAGAGCACTGCAGCCTTTGACTTCTAGCATTTGGAGTGAGATTTGCTGATATCAGTGCTGCGTTGCTCACTGTTCTTTTTGCTGGAGGTTCTGACATGAGGAAACAAACCCCTGCCACGATCAAGATGGCCACCACCACATAGAGACACAGTACAGAACAAGGCATAGTTAGTCAGTAATGGGATTATTATTACTGGTGACTAGTCCTTTGCTTTCTGCCTGCCTGTTTTTTGGGCAGAGTTTCCAGAGTTCAGTTCCTATGTAGCCCCTTCATGACCACCCAACACGTATATGCAGGGGCAAAAGGGTACACTTTAACACACTGCACGCATGCATCGCTGAGCGGCCAATAGTTATGTGCTAAGAGGATTCTCAGCACATGCTCCCAGCACAAAGAATGAGCTGTCAAAACAGCTCTCAGTCCAGACTAAAAATTGGTAACCACAGAATTGCTTAAAGAGACTTTGGTGCAGGCAGAAAGGGGTTAAACAAGACTGTTCATAAATGTAGAAAAATGTGGATCATCGTGAAAATAAAACAGCAAGTTAGCCATATATAGCCTTTTCAGTACACCTGTCATGTGTACACATATAGGGGCTGCCACTGCTAAAATACCTTCTGAAAATTATAGTTGCCTGGCTGCTTCAATACTCTTGATTCATAGACCCAAAACAGTTATGCAGGTAATAAAACCTTGAGAAATGTAAGAATTCCTTTTTTTCCTTCTGGGTCTGTGACCCCCCAGCTTCTGTGAAAAAGCCAGGCAACCAGCATTTTCAAGCAAGTTCCTATTTACCAAAAACTTAATAGCTGTGTGCTGTTAAAAATTGTAATTTTTACTATACTGACTGGTTTATGGGTACTCTAATTTAAAAAAAAGCATTAATATTGTTAAGTCCTGTAAAACTGGCACCTATATAATCTCACAAGTGGCAACCTCAGGGAGGGTGACTTTTGCCAATTTAATGACGTGCCATCAGTGCTGAAAGAAAACAGGACATGAAGACTAGTAATACACTAATTGTAGATGGCACAACATTGCTTTTATGTCCATTTATTAGCACAGAAAACCCATAGTAAACATACAGTTGTCAAAATCAATAGTCCATTCAGATTTCTGCACATATAGTATTGTGAAAAATGCAACCTGCATAATTTTTACTGTGAAATGAAAAAATCACATCTAGTATGCTTTAAAGCAGTATGCAGACTTCTTTTCTCAGACAAAAACATGTAAATCTCATGTAAATACGTGTTACAATTGCTCTTATAGTGGAACTGAACTCTCAAAGCTTGCCCAACAAAAGACACACAGAGAGTAAAACACTACTTCCAGTATTTACTCTGGTCTCCCTGCATCTTTCCCCATTAAAGACACACGATGCCTTGTTCTGCATTGTGTCTCTGTTTTGTGGAAGTGGGAGCACAGTGGGAGCACACTGTGCCTGTATCTCCCGTTGTCTGTTGAAAGCCGTGCCCCCTCCAATCATGCCTCCTCCAGCACTCCTCCCCTTTTCTCACAGCACTTGGCTGGGGAAAGTGATGTTGCCATTGGGTCTGACTGCATTTTCTTGCTATGGAAATGCAGAAGCTCAGTGGAAATGTAAGTTTCTGCAATAACATCATGCCCCCCTCTCTTGACATACCCATCAGCAGGTCTGTGGATCGCTCAGTAAGCTAGACTGATCACGTGACCTGCAATTTAGCATGGAATATCTCTACAGTCATGTACAGTATCTCACAAATGTGAGTACACCCCTCACATTTTTGTAAATATTTTATTCTATTTTTTCATGTGACAATACTGAAGAAATGACACTTTGCTAAAATGTAAAGTAGTCAGTGTACAGCTTGTATGACAGTGTAAATTTGCTGTCCCCTCAAAATAACTCAACACACAGCCATTAATGTCTAAACCGCTGGCAACAAAAGTGAGTACACCCCTAAGTGAAAATGTCCAAATTGGGCCCAATTAGCCATTTTCCCTCCTAGGTGTCATGCGACTCATTAGTGTTACAATCTCTCAGGTGTGAATGGAGAGCAGGTATGTTAAATTTGGTGTTATCGCTCTCACTCTCTCATACTGGTCACTGGAAGTTCAACACGGCACCTCATGGCAAAGTACTCTCTGAGGATCTGAAAAGAAGAATTGTTGCTTTATATAAAGATGGCCTAGGCTATAAGAAGATTGCCAAGACCCTGAAACTGAGCTACTGCAAGGTGACCAAGACCATACAGTGGTTTAACAGGACAGGTTCCACTCAGAACAGACCTCGCCACGGTTGACCAAAGAAGTTGGGTACACGTGCTCAGCGTCATATCCAGAGGTTGTCTTTGGGAAATAGACGTATGAGTGCTGCCAGAATTGCTGCAGAGGTTGAAGGAGTGGGGGTCAGCCTGTCAGTGCTTAGACCATACGCCACACACTGCATCAAATTGGTCTGCATGGCTGTCAACGCAGAAGGAAGCCTTTTCTAAAGATGATGCATAAGAAAGTCTGCAAACAGTTTACTGAAAACAAGCAGACTAAGGACGTAGATTACTGGAACCATGTCCTGTGGCCTGATGAGACCAAGATAAACTTATTTGGTTCAGATGGTGTTAAGCGTGTGCCGTTGCAACCAGGTGAGGAGTACAAAAACAAGTGTATCTTACCTACAGTCAAATTATGGTGGTGGGAGTGTCATGGTCTGGGGCTGTATGAGTGCTGCCGAAACTGGGGAGTTACAATTCATTGAGGGAACCATGAATGCCAATGTACTTTAACATACTGAAGCAGAGCATGATCCCCTCCCTTCAGAAACTGGGCCGCAGGGCAGTTTTCCAACATGATAATGACCCCAAACACACCTCCAAGACCACCACTGCCTTTCTAAGGAAGCTGAGGGTAAAGGTGATGGACTGGCCAAGAATATCTCCAGACCTAAACCCTATTGAGTATCTGTGGGGCATCCTCAAGTGGAAGGTGGAGGAGTGCAAGGTCTCTAACATCTACCAGCTCCACGATGTCATCATGGAGGAGTGGAAGAGGACTCCAGTGGCAACCCGTGAAGCTCTGGTGAACTCCATGCCCAAGAGGGTTAAGGCAGTGTTGGAAAATAATGGTGGCCACACAAAATATTGACGTTTTGGGGTGTACTCACTTTTGTTGCCAGCAGTTTGGACATTAATGGCTGTGTTTTGAGTGATTTTGAGGGGACAGCAGATGTACACTGTTATACAAGCTGTACACTCACTACTTTACATTGTAGCAAAGTGTAATCTCTTCAGTGTTGTCACATGAAAAGATATAATAAAATATTTACAACAATATGAGGGGTGTACTCACTTTTGTGAGATACTGTATATTAAGAAAAAAATTACCTTTGATTTAGGACAGTGTAGCATTTATCTGTGGAAAAATGTGTCTGTCATTAATTGACTTTACAACTGCTTTAAGATGGGATATGAAGCAATATACAAATCCTTGAATTGTGGCTCTAGCATTAGGAGGAAACATTTAAACCTTAGGTCTCTAAAAAAAAAAAGATATGAGGCCACACAATGAAGTTGGATAAGAAGCGGTTCAGTTCTGAATTGCAAAAGGGGCTCTTTACTGTTATGGCCCTTAGGATGTTGTTGCAGTTGGTGGTGTCAGCAGAGAGTGTAGATAAGTTAAAAAAAAAAACTTTAAGATGTGTTTCTTAGTGAGCACAATGTACAGGGAAATGGAATAGTAGTCTCTCTCTCTCACACACACACGCTCAGGTTGAACTGAATGTACTGGTGTCTTTATTGAACCTTACCAACTATGTACCCATGTAAAATCTGGTGAGAGGTCTTAAATTCACACTGCAGGTATACAGCTTTGAGGCTCCAGGTACAGGAGTTCCTAGGCACACCACATACCTCCACTGCTATCTTTCAGGAGGAATTCCAGATAAGAGTTACAGTTTAAGGTCTTGTTCACACCAGAATGTGGTGAAGGAAACCCACATTCTGTGCGCGGTTCCTGCACCTCTTTCGAAATGCACTGCAGTTACCATGTTCGAAATGCAGTGCAGTTGCGATCTGCAGTAAGTGTCAATGGTAAAGGTAACAAGACCCCAGACACTGTTAGGAAATGCAGTGCATTTGCCTGCATCGGATCCCATGGTACAGAAGGTGATCCAGTTATAGTGAATTTCCAAAAGTAGTGCATGCACTACTTTTGGTGTGGTGCAGTGTGATTTGAGCCCATTCAAAATGAATGGACTCAAATCACACCACACTGAACTGCATGTGAATTGCACAGGAGTGTGTGATTCCTAATATGAGCCGGCCCTAAGGGTAGTACTTAGGCACAATTAACATTTAACAAAGCAAATCACAATATCATATGCTAAGTTTGCTAAAATGGCATTAACTCAATAGACTTAAATACGTATTGCCCTCCCCCATCCGAAGAACATGATAGTCAGAAACCATTTTAAAAAAGAAAAATTGTATACTCACCGTTCTGTACTTTTTCCTTTCTTATGTGCTTCCTATGGCAGAATCCTCACAGGGTAAAGGGTCCCCTTTAATGCTATAGAACTGCTTGTTCTATAAACTTTCCCTAGTCATAGATGTACCTTCTTATGACTTGCACCAGAAAGGTAATTACAGAAAAGTGATTATGAAACTTTCTGTTTTCCTGGTACCTTTATGGCTGCACATTTTGGTAGATTGCTAGGGGACAAAAGAAACAATTTCGGATAAATGTACAGTATCAAAAAGTTTACTGTTACAGTAAGGCTGGAAAATATTTGCAATATGCTTCTGACAAGCTTCACCGCAGTAAAAGATGCCTGACTAATCTTGTAATGCGCCATAAATGTTCCATATAAAGGCTTTTCATATAGTTATGCCACAGTGTTTCAAAAGGCCATCCATAATGATGTCATCACTTTGGTTTCTAGAATTTTTACCTGAAATGTAGAGAACACTTTAGAAATCAGCTCTCCGGTTCCTTCTGCCAACCTCTACATTTCCAATTTCCCCTGTTAAGATGGTGAGATCAGGAGAAACAATTTCTCAGCAGTAAAGTGGTGTTCAGCAGTGTGAGTGGCAGGAAAATTAAGTACCGTACATACACATTTGTTTTACAAGTGTGCCTTTTCTTGGAGACTCTACTATAAAGCAGTAATGTTCTAAAATGCTAAAACTAAAGGCTACAGCCACAGAAAGACCAGCTGCCCCTCCCCAAAGTAACTGTGGCAAAATATTTATTTGTATCAGCTAGTACTAGGAAAATTGCTAAATTAAGTTTATTGCAGTCCAGTTCTTTGTAATCACACATTTATTTGTGCTAGTATTTAGGATAAGAAACCTATCAAATTTACAAAATTGCATAATTTTTGTCTGCTTAGTACAACACCCTGATCATTGGTTATGATATTCAAAAACTTTTGCTTAATGCAAAATCCAAACTGCTATTTGTGTCCTCCTGCCTGTGGAGAATCCCTTTCTTCCTGCTGTATCACCAAAACAGGAAGTGAATGTAATCTTTCAATAGGGCACAGACAGTACTATAAAGCTGATAAAATGTTCTAGTCTCTCATTTATCTTTCCAAAAAAAAATGGCTTGAAGTTTTATCATGAAGTATTACTGCAGCTTAAACATTTTTTTCTCTTTTAGATAGGATAGGGAATGGTTATAAGCCCTGCAAGGTTTTTATTTTATATTTTTTATTTCTGTCTCTGTTTTTGGAGAGAGCTAACCTCGTTATTCCTGGGGACCATTGTCAATGGAAGGAACATTGAGGGGGGAATCTAAAACGTTAAATAGAGGGGAACATCTTCCACTGGGCAGAACTGTTTGGGAACAACTGTCAGAGGTGAGATGTTCCCTCATTTTGAAAAGGATTACACTTTTTCAACCAGAACTTGTGATTCAAGTGCTTTGCAAGTGTACAACTTGCCAGTGAAAATGTGCGGCAAGTTAACAAGACTTACAATTCAACACTGCCACAAATTTGTGGCACGTTATCTTTGCTACAGTATCTGGGAGTGTGCTGTCATTGCAATAATCCTTGGCTTGTGTTGAATATCAGCCAGTTATTTGGATGGTGGACTAAAGTTAGAACCACAACACCATATTTCCTGACAGCTCCATGTCAGCCACCTCTGGGTAAGGCCCTGCCCACCCCCATGCAATCAGGACCTAACTCATAAATTTAACCCCCACGCCCTGAACGGCATTCCTTTTCTTTCCTCTATGTGGTCAGTCTCCTACCTTGCTAGATCAATGATCTGTCCGTCCAGTGTATACCCCCGTTATGGCTGCTAAACGCATCAGCTGTGAGGGGTCCCCGATGCTGGTTTTCGGGGCATCAAGGGTCTGCAGCAGGGGTGGCATTGTTTCTCCTCTCCCAGACGTGCAACGGCTCGTGGAGCCCCAGGGATCTACAAACAAGACCTCCAGCCCTAGCAAGATGGAAGTGTGTTCCACAGTAGTTCCAGGAAGTTGGGTGGATGGAGCATGTGCAAGGTTAGTGGCCAATCCGATGTCACTTGGGCGGGCCAGATGACTTGCTACAGGATTTAAACTGGTGGAGGTTCAGTATAATGCTACCTCACCAGAGACCGCGTGCTAGAGCTGCTGTGATTTGCAAGTAGGAGAGTGAGGTAGGTGGAGCTGCCTGCTGTGGAGCTTGTGGGCTGTGTGAACCATAGATAACCTGTCTTCCTGTGCTTCCTTAGCAGTCTGCATCTCCTATTGCTGCAAATGAGACAATGCCAACCCCAAAAGACCAGCGTATGCTGAGAAGGTAGGAGGCTCACCCACCACTACATGGGACAATCGTGATTCCGATTTTTGGCTTTAAAAAAAAAAATCTTTTGTATTGTTATTGTTTTCCACCAGCTCATCAAGACACCATTCATCTCCCCGCTCAGGGAGAAGCCGAGCAGAATGAGAGTATCGCTCTAGGTCCAGGGGTAGCCAACGCAGAAAGAGGTCAAGAGACCAACTCAATCGGTTGAGGTCCAGACACCGTATCTCCCCTGTGAGGACCCAAAGCCCTTCCCATCATCCTCAGCCTGAGCACCAGATGTGCTGGCCTGCCCAAAAAAGGCATTTCCTGGCAAAACAGTTTGCAAAACCTGTCTTAAAAATGCAGCCAAGGATAAGGAAACAGAGAAAGAGGAAATGGTGTCCCTTATGAAAGAAGCGTTTAAAGACACGCTAAAATCATTTGCGGAACAGCTGCAGCCATCACATCAGCAAGCCCCTTCTATATTATGCTAAGATCTGAGGCTGAAGAGTCCCAGGTGCTACCTAGATCAGCGTCCGAAGACGCGTTGGGAGAGGAAGGGGATGCAGGTGCGGTCTCTTTCAAGGACATCCTCGATAGGAGGGTAGACTTGAATCTTCAGAGCCATGGAGGTCTGGATAGACAATTCAGAATAAGCCATTGCCAGTGATCAGGAGAAAACCGAGATAATGTCCTTGCTCAACAACCTGAGGCTGACAGTGGGGTAAATGGAAGCTGCCATGGACATAATCAAATCCCTGACATGTGTGATGCTTGGTGCACAACAAGATGTGCCCTATGGCTCAGACCTTGGGTGGCAGACCCATACTCTAAACAAGGCTGGTGCAGGATCCCTTTTGAGGGAGGGTCCCTATTTGGAGACAAGCTCAATACAGCAATTGCCAGAGCGGCGGGGGAAAGTCCGACTTCACCCCCCAATATAGGAGGTTACTCCGCCAGAAAAATCCGACCTTTGGAACAAGAGGCAGAGAAGCAAAATCCTATAAGCCAGGGAGAGAGTTCCTCAGGCCTTGGAATACTCCCTCGGGGTCGAAACAGAAGAAGGCGGTCACCCCGGTGGGCCGGGAGCCCCAAAAATTGTTTTGACAGTGTCCCCGTCCATGCTTGCCTGGCGGGAACCAGGCTGCCCAATTTCTGGCAAGTATGGACGGAGAATGTTTGGGACTCTTACTCTTACAACAGGAGGGAGCGCTTCTCAGGAGTCTATTCACCGTTGTTTTTGGTACAGAAGAAGTCGGGAAACTGGAGGCCGGTAATCAACCTCAGATGGCTGAACAGCCACGTGAAGAAGGAACACTTCAAAATGGAATCTTTACAGACCATCCTGAAGGTGATACAATCTGGAGATTAGCTCCTCTTGGTGGACTTAAAGGATGCATATTTCCACGTGCCGGTCATCCAATGTTTCCAGAGGTTTCTGAGGTTTACAATCGGCCCTCTTCACTACCAATTTCTCTGCCTGCCCTTCGGATTGACAACCTCACCCAGGGTCTTTTCCAAGGTCCTGCTGGCAGTAGTGGCGCAGATGAGGAAATGTGGGATATGCATTCATCACTACTTAGGACTACATCCTGCTGCTGGACCAAGATAGGGACAAGTTGTTTTCCCAGAATCATCACAACCCTTCAACAGCTCGGGTGGCTCATAAACTGGGGAAAGAGCCAGTTAGATCCATCCCAACTGCTGGTCTACCTGGGCGCAGAGCTGGACGCACAAAAAAATACGGTGTCCCTACCGGAAGGGAAAATTCTCCCTATCCGTCAGTCTGCAAGGTCGGCCAACTGTCTCCCCGCCAGGACCTGCCTCCAGCTGCTGGGCACGATGACGTCAGTAACGCCCCTGGTGATATGGGCCCAGTGGCATGCTCGCCCATTCCAGCATGTGTTCCTCTGGCAGTGGGACTCCCAGAATCTGTATCAGAACATATCACTAACACAGTCCATGAGACAGAGTCTGGTCTGGTGGGAAGAAAAGAGGAATCTGCGGCAGTGTCACTCCCTCCTCCCAACATCCTGGATAGTGTTCACCTCAGATGCTAACAAGTCAGGATGGGGAGCTCATTGCGAAGACCAGTGGGCACAAGGTAAATGGCCTCACCCTCCGGAGAGCATTGTTTCCAACAGGTTGGGGTTGAGGGCGGCATTTCAACCTCTCCTGGACTTTGTCCAGGTAATCCTTGGGTGCTCGGTCCTCCTAAAGAGGGACAACTTAACGGCTGTAGCCTACATCAAGAAGCAGGGAGGCACACAGAGTTTGTCCCTCCGGGAAGAGGCCGGACCCATAATGAATTTGGCCCAAGAGAACCTGCTTTGCTTCTCAGTGGTTTATATACCTGGACATGCCAATCTCAAGGCGGACTACCTGTCCAGGAATAAAGTGGACAACAACGAATTGTCCCTCCTTACACAAGTATTCAGTGAACTGGTGGCCTGGTCTTTTCTCCCAGAAATGGACCTCTTCGCATCTCCAGTCAACGCGAAGCTTCCCAGATTCTGCACAAATATGTTTCTACCACGGGAAACCCTGGTGGAAGCTCTGACTGCGAAGTGAGACTTTCAGACAGGTTACGCTTTTCCCCCATGCCGTTAATACTGCTCTTTCTGAACAGACTGAGACGAGAGGACGTCACAGTACTGGCAGTAATCCCAGATTGGCCGAAACGCCCATGGTATCCTCTAATCTTATGCATGAGCATCAGGGTGCCTCAGATGTTACCGACGAGGCCAGATCTCCTGAGCCAGGTCCCAGTTCTACATCCAGCACCATACAAACTCCGGTTAATGGCCTGGATATTGAAAGGCGGAGGTTCATTAGCCTAGGGTGCTGTGCGGAAGTGGTACAGACCCTCATGAGAGCCCGCAAAAATAGCACAAACAGTGTCTACAATAGAAGCTGGGAAAAGTTCCAAGAATATGCAGCATCAGCTGGACTCGGGTTGGAAGAACTCAGAGCTTGTCACTTCCTCGAGTTCCTGCAGAAGGGCCTAGAAATGGGACTAAGTGCAAGTATGCTCAAAGGCCAAGTGTCAGCCATTTCTGCAGTCACAGGAATTCAGTGGGTTGCGAACAAACTAATCATCCAGTTCTTTAAGGCTGTAGCGAAACGAAGGCCTCCAAGAGCACCCACACTCTCCAAGTGGGACCTGCCACTAGTGCTAAAATTCCTGGCTTCACCCAGATTCGAGCAAGGAGTGTCGTTGTAGGATTTGACGATGAAAGCATCCTTCCTAGTCGCTATAACCTCGGGCAGGAGTGTCTCAGAAATAGCGGCTCTGGGGGCATCCTTCGGCGCAGGTAGGGTCATTCTATGGCCAATGCCAGACTTCATTCCTATGGTAGCCACCAAGTTTAAACGAAGTCAGGAGATAGTGCTGCACTAATTTAGCAGCAACCCACCCTTCTATCTAGTTATTTCCCAGAGGTGGCTAACATGGAACTGTCAGGAAAACGGAAAATTGTATATCAAATACTTACCGCAATTTTCCTTTCCTGACAAGCCTGTCAGCACAGACTCCCACCCTATGGTCAAAGTTCGAGTTATGTAACGGCGTTCAGGGCGTGGGGGTCAAATTTATGAGTTAGGTCCTGATTGCATGGGGGTGGGTGGGGCCTTATCCAGAGGTGGCTGACATGGAGCTTGTCGGGAAAGGAAAATTGCAGTAAGTGTTTGATATACAATTTTCAGTTTTTATCCACTTTTATAGAATAAAGCTCCATTTGCCCTCCCCCACCCAATTACCCTCAATTAGGAATAAGATGACCCTGCCAGACCTAAACAAGCTGGGGCTATAACTGCTGCTAAAAGCCTGACCTGAGGTTTTTGATTACATATAGAAAAATATGTGAACAGACAACAACTCCTTGGTTATGTTAATGCTTACTTTAATATGTTAAGTCATTATGGTCTTGGAGAGCATGGTCTATGATCACCAGCATCTCAAAATATTATTACAATAGATGCATCAAACAATGCACCAAACATATACTTAGTCATGCCATATATACTGGTGATCTTTGGTTACATGTGTTTACATATATAATTTTGATGAGGGCGGTAAGTTGGAGGAATTTGGGCTTTGTTCTACAAAATAAAGTTATAATTAAAAAGAAAAAAAAAGGACAACCCAAAAGTCAGGATTCCCAAGATAGACTTAGCCCTTAATATATATTATTTTTTGTCACATATACCAAGCAATAGTTTTCAAAGTTCAACAATAACAGCAATAGGAAAAGAGCCAATATTTGTAACAGCATATATCATACAGCAATGCTATTAGGTAAATGCCTAAGGACAGGGCTGGATTAACATAGGGGCTACTGGAGCTAACTCCTTAAGATAGGCCCAGCCCAATGGTGTGAGTCACTAATACTGCCCCGCCCTGCTCTGTATACAGTGTACACATGATTGATATGTAAATTGCTGCAGCATATTTAATGTGTTTCAAAAAAATTTTTTGCATTTTCATTTTATTTCCATAAAAAGACCCACCAATATCCTCAGCACCAGCCCATGATGCTCTTAATCCGGCCCTGCCTAAGGAGGTGTATTTATGTTTTGAATTTAAAATACTTTTGTGGGAACCAAAAGGCTGTGTCAATGTTTAGTTTCTTAATATTACTTTAGAGAGTCTGGTGTCCATACAGATATACCTACCAAGAGTTTCTCTTGTAAAGCCGCTGTTCTGAGCTATAATGGTTTGCGTGTGTAAGGGAAGTAGCCAGAGGAATTTAGCATCATGTAACAGCTGCTATTCTGGACAGTGGATCCTTTAAAGGTAATGTCTAAATTAGCTCCAGATTCCTCCTCTGTAGAGGAGGGGTAGGGAAGAGAGAAAGATAGGGGCATGAGGTCATATGGATATTTTAAACGGCTTAATTAGGATGTAGGTTGGAATACACGAGATAGGAAGATAGATTTTAGGCTTTAGAAAGGATAGTTAGCTGAGGACACCTTGCACAGACTTTTTTCTATCCAACTGATTTCACCATTGGAAAAACAATTGTAGCATGCCTGTCTGTAGTAATATAGGGCTTTATCTGTTAGAAGGTCCTATGTACGAACTGTCTTTTTTTTGCACAGAACAGCCCATCAATCAAATTCAGTCAAAGGTCAAACTGTCATTTTTAAAACCTATGCCCACAGTTAACATTCACTTGTATAGCATGCCAGCATACTGCTTCCATTATTAAAGCTTTCTACTTTAGTTGTCAAGTTATTGATGCATCATTACAGCATCCAATGTAAAGCTTAAAGCAATATTAAATGCAAAACCAAAAATGTAAGATATTGCAGCTTATCAATCACTATATGTGGTGGCCGCGTTCATTTTCTTTTTGTCTCTGTCTTTTTACCTGGTGGTCTGGCCACCTCCTGTTTAGAGTGCCCCCACTCTGGATAAAGGAGCACAGGGCATCTTTGGACAGCAGCCTTGTCAGTTTAAGCAGGTTTTGGATACACTAACAAATTGAAGCCAAAATCTAGCTCACACTTCAGTTACACAAGTAGTCACAGCAACCAGTTTTTTTCTTTTGGGATAAAGGTTTTACAGCAATAAATAAAAGCTGATCGTTGTAAGTGCCCCTGTCAGTGGTAAATAGTTTGTCTGAACACCCCAACTGATACAGTTGCAGAAGAGCCTGTTCTGTTGAAAAACAACAGATTTACTGGCTGATAGGAAGAGAGAAAAAAGCGAGATAGAGATGAACTCATTACTGTGTCGTTTCTACTTTTGCTGACCTGGGCTCAGAGGAACGGGATTGAATGATAGTGGCCAACAGACTGAGAACATCTATCTGCAGAAAAAAAAGTACTGTGGTTGAAACTTCTTAATTCAAGTTGAATTTTGCAGCAAAAGTTGGTTTTGTGATTTTATCTTTTAATGGGCTATCCTTTTTCATTTATTTTTTGGATGTAGTCCTGTTTTAAACCTAAAGCTTGCATTTGCAGACTAGGGCTTCTCTCTTGGACTCTAGTGGTAAGATCTTTGCACTGGGATTCTTAGGTCAGCAAACATAACTTTTGGATGGAGTGACAGTCTACACCTCTCAGTTTGATGATTCGTGATACACCAGAGGTTGTTTAAATAGAGATTTAAATAAGTGACAGACACACACACACACACACACACACACACACACACACACACACACACGAGCAGATCTCTAAAATATGGCTGCAAAGGATTATACAGAACTCAGATATAAGCAAACTGGGAGAATGCTCTGACTTTGGTGCTTAGCAATGTTTCTTGGATAGCATTAACAAATTATTGGTTAATGTCACCTGTCTGGAACTGCTTTTTAAGGCCTCATTTATACTGCCACATTTTATGGGCGCTTGGCAGACAGTTCTGACCCCTGCCAGGTGCCCCTAAACCAGCTGGTCTAAAAGTGTCTACTAAGCTGACTGTCCAGTTCACAGTTGGTTGGCAGAGATTGTAACATATTGGCCTGAACACTGTAAGCAGCGTTTGGGTTGAGGCTACATCTTGTTTTCTTGTTTTGTATAGCGGGCATGATCATATTTATTTCAATAGATTAAAGCAATTTAACCACCTGACCTCCGGGAATATAGGGCACTGTGTTACTTTAATTGACAATTGCGCGGTTGTGCAACACTGTACTCAAATAAGATTTATGTCCTTTTTTTCCCATAAATAGAGCTTTTTTTGGTGGTATTTGATCACCACTTTGTTTTTTATTTTTTGCGCTCTAAACAATAAAAGACCGTCAATTTTGAAAAAAAAACAACAATATTTTTTACTTTCTACTATAAAACATATCCAATAAAAATGTAAAAAAACCTAATTTCTTCATAAATGTAGGTCAATATGTGTTCTGCTACGTATTTTTGGAAAAAAAAATCCCACCAAGCGTATATTAATTGGTTTACGCAAAAGTTATAGCTTCTACAAACTATGGTAAATCTTTATTTATTATTTTTAAATTTTTTTACTAGTAAGGCGATCAGTGACTTATAGCGGGACTGCAATATTGCGGTGGACAATCAGACACTAACTGACACTTTTTTGGGAACCAGTGACACTAATGCAGTGATCAGTGACCATAAAAATATGCACTGTCACTGCACTAATGACACTGGCTGGGAGGGATTTAAACATCAGGGGCAATCATAGGGTTAAATGTGTGCCTAGCAGGTGTCTTATTACTGTGGGAGAGGGGCTTGTACTAGCGGAAGACATGGATCCATGTCCATTCTTTGCAGGGACACAGGATCCATGGCTTTCCTCCTGACGTGTTTACATAGGCAGACTGCCGTTCTACCTGTGTACCGAGTGATCGTCAGGTGTCAGCAGACATCAAGTCTGCAGTAGCTGCCCATCGTCTCCTACTGTGAGATGCAATGGAAGTGAGCCACCGGCAGAGCGCAGTCACACCCATTACCCAGAAGTGCAGGATCAGGTATATATCAGGTATATATATCTGATCCTGCACACAGCGGCCACCCTGTAGCAGTAAAAGTGGTTAAGGAAGTAAAGTGTAACTAAAGCCAAAACTGTTCTATATATTTTATACAAAATGCAAGAGTGTTAAAATGTCTGTCAAGTTTTTATTTCTGTCTGTGACCATGCTGCGGAGATCCACTCTATCTATTTGCCTGGTGACCATGGACAAAAAGTTACAAGAAATCCAATTTTACAGTTACCAGTGGAACATCGTAATGAGAGACAGGTGAGACAGTGCTCGAACAGGAGAGAGGCTGTAGGCATGTGAGATAAAATCCTGGAAACACAGAATGGGTGCTCAGACTAGAGATGTCCTCCATACATCATAAGTCCATGAACATATGAAAAAATAATCGGCAAAAAATGCTTTTTTGTACTTTTTATGCACGTCCAAAAAATTTCATCAAGAGGTGGAGTGCTGACTATTTTTTCATATACCAGTGGAACATAAATAGAATGGAAATCTTTTAATGGAGACACCTGTTCTGGGGACAGCTGTCTAAGGGGTGATTTCCTGTCGCTTTAAAGAAGTTTCCATTCAGTTTGCTTGTGTCTTCTATTTTTATGGTTTTTAGAAAAAAAGCATACAGTAAAAAGGCACGATACATTGTCCTAGGTAGAATGCAAACTTGGGACAAAAAGCACAGGGCCCTAAAAAATATGCAATGATCCCAGAATAGAAGTTAGATCTTCATAATATGAGAATATTACAGCTGGGCCCTAGCTCAAAAATGAGAGACAATTGCATTGCAAATAGACTCAAGATCCTAGGACCCGGAACCATAGACAACAAAATTCCAATCCAATAGTGGTCGGATGTAACAGGGGGTATCAATCCACTTGAATGGTAAAATGGAGCACGTGTATGATATATTTGGAAAGCAGCAACATACAGTGAATCAAAAGAGAGAAGGCATTAGTGAGATAAAAGCAAAAAATAAAAACTTAGAGCGTGAGGAGCAAGAGTAGAAGGAGAGTGAGAGGGAGGGAAATAATGCAATAGAAGATTAGCTAACGTGCTGTGAGTGTAGCCTAGAAGAAAAAAGAATTTAGGATCTTTGAGTTCATTCCAGCTCTCGTGTTTTACCAGCTTGTTCCAGTAGTAACATCAGAGACATTCAGGCAACTTGTATTTCTAAAAGAGGTAGTCATCAGCAATTTCCAGATTCCTACATGTCCAAGTCATCTTTAAAATCACATATTAGGCTGTAAAAGCCTATGTATTTCTAAATGTGCTATTGTCACTAAACAAATGATACCCGAACAGGAGCTTTCTGGTTTTGGGTGGACATTATATGACGTCCTCCCAGTTATGTGATCAAATGACAGTTACACGATGAATAGTTTTCCTTCATAGCCATTCATTGTGTACTGTTGTGTTCATCTCTGTGATTGGTCACAGAGATCAAATTGTACAGATAGGTCCAATCACAGTGCATCTGTACCATGTGATAGTTGGGGCCAATCACAGCTTTCACAATAGTACACCTTGAATTAATGGATGCCATTAATAAAAATGATTGCTTATAACAGTGATAATCATAGTGTTAAAAAAGTTCTGATCACTTCACCAGAGTTGTAAAAAAATAATTATAAAAAAAAAAAAAATGTTTAACCACTTCCCGCCCGGCATATTAACAAATGACGTCCAGGCGGGTGGTTCATTATCCTGACTGGACGTATATTGACGTCCTCAGGATAATCCGCAATAGCGTGCCTTTTACCATGTGATCAGCCATGAACAATCACGGCTGATCACAGTGTAAATAGGAAGAGCCGTTTATCGGCTTTTCCTCTGCTTAGGTCTGCAGACCTGAGCAGTGGAGAGCCGATCGGCTGCTCGCCTGATGGGGGGGCTGTGCTGAACGTTTATCAGTGCAGCCACCCTCAGGATCGCCACACTGGACCACCAGGGAGCCTGCCCAGGACCACCGGGGAGCACCCCCTGGACACTGTGAGGAGGCTGCCCAGGACTACCAGGGAGGGAACATGGAGGCCGTCCAGGACCACCAGGGAGCCCCCACTAGACCACCAGGTAAGGGCAATACAGTGCACTGTAGGAATGGCACTGTGCCCATATATGATGCCTGCCAGTGCCATCCCTAACAGTGCTATATGCACCAGTGCCCACCAGTGAACCTATCGGTGAGAACCTGTGCCCACCTGTGCCACCTATCAGTGCCCACCTGTGCCACCTAAAAGTGTCCACCTGTGCCACCTAAAAGTGCCACCTATCAGTGCCCAGCAGTACCACCTATCAGTGTCCATCAGTGCCGCCTATGAGTGTCATATCAGTGCCACGTATCAGTGCCCGTCAGTATTGCTTATCAATGCCTCTCATCAGTGCTGCATATGTGCTCCATCATCAGTGCAACCTTATCAGTGCCACCTCATCAGTGCCAATCTGTACTGCCTCATCAGTGCCCGTCAGTCTAGCCTCATCAGCGCCCATCAGTGTAGCCACATCAGTGCTCATCAATGAAGGAGAAAATGTACTTTATACAAAGTTTTGTGACAGAAACAAAGAATTTTTTTTTCAATTTTTTTTTATTTATAGCGCAAAAAATAAAAACTACAGGGGTGATCAAATACCACCAAAAGAAAGCTCTATTTGTGGGAACAAAATCATAAAAAGTTTGTTTGGATACAACGTCGCACGACCGCGCAATTCTCATTCAAATCGCAACAGCACTGAAAGATGAAAATTGGTCTGGGGTGGGAAGTGTTCTAAGTGCCTGGTATTGAAGTGGTTAAATGACATCAGTCAGTGTCCTTGATCACCTCCACACCAGTCATATGACAGCTGGACTGCTCTGGTCACAATATGTAAAACAAAAAAAAAATTGGAGAAAAAATTGTATTGAATGTTCACATTTACCAAAGAATTGTGGGAGAAAAATTACAACTTCAAACAATTCACCATGCCTCTTACTAAATCTCTTGGGGTGTCTACTTTCCAAAAAGGGGTCATTTGGAGGACATTTATACTGTCCTGCATTTTAGGCTCTCGAGAAATGAGATAAACTGTTTGTATATCAGGAGTGATCAATTTTCATATATATGTACCATAGCTTGTAGACTCTATGGGGTTGATTTACTAAAAGCAAAAAGACTGTGAACTTTGTGCAGTTGCACTCTGCAAGTGCAGCTGCTCCGGAGCTTAGTAAATGAACAGAAGCTCTGCTGACTTTCATCATCCAAATATGTGCAAGCAAAAATGTTTTTTTTTTATTTTCCTTGCACGAGATTGGGTATTCTTTGCAAAGTGAAGCCTTACCTCATTTACTAAGCTCTGGAGCAACTGCACTTGCAGAGGGCAACTGCACTTTGCAAAGTGCCCAGTCTATTTGCCTTTAGTAAATCAACCCCTATAACTTTCACACAGACTATATAATATACTCTGATTTGGGTTATTTTTACCAAATAAATATAGCAGATTCAATTTTGGCTTACATTTATTAACCTCCCTAGCGGTAATCCCAAGTGTAGCTCGGGGTGAATCTTCACTACCAAAAGCAGTAACCCCGAGCCACACTCGGGATCGCATCGCAGGGTCCAGGCAAAGTTACTTACCTTGTCTCCAGGATCCTGCGATGTCCTCCTGCTGTGTTTGCGGGCTGTGTCCTCCACCCGATGTACTGTGTGCCGGGCTCCGTTCCCTGCGAGCGGTGCGTCGCATTGAGGCGGAGCCTGGCGGCAAATTCAAAAAGTGAAACACACGTAACACATACAGTACACTGTATTCTGTAAGATTACATTACTGTATCAAATCATTTCACATCCCTTTTGCCCCTAGTGGTTTGTCCAGTGTCCTGCATGCACTTTTATATTATATATGCCATTCTTTCTGCCTGGAAACTTGACAATGTTAATGGCATCCAAAAAGCGTCCCTATGCATCAAAAGTGGTTTTTGACCAGCTAGAAAACAGCGATTCTTGGGGAAAATTCGTCATCAGACACTGAAAGTGATGACAGCGACAATTCTATTATTTTTGATAATTATTTATAGTTATTAATTATGTTATAATTTATGATTTCCTGTTTCAAACTTTATCATACCCATGATGTCTACTAGACCCTTGTTTGGACAGATATAAGTGAGTTATTCATAAGAATTACAGGCCTACAATATAAAACACCAAATTTCTATGCAAAACAATGTACCGCTTTGAGACGCAAAAACCTGACAAAATCATACCGCCAGTCTTTTTTTGTTTTTGTAGCAAAAAATAAAAAACCAAGTGGTGATTAAATACCACCAAAAGAAAGCTCTATCTGTCTCAAAAAATGAAAAAAAAAAAGTCATCTGGTTACAGTGTAGCATGATTAAGTAATTGTCATTCACAGTGTGACAGTCTGAAATCTGAAAATTTGGCTGGGCAGGAAGGGTTTGAAAGTGTCTGGTATTGATTGAATTGGTTAATGCATAGTTCGCCTTTACCAAAAAAACTATCTATGCAGGTAAAGGGTGCCTGTAGATCAGTGGTTCTCAACACCTGTCAACACCTGTCCTCGGGACCCACCAACAGGCCAGATTTTAAGTATTACCTTGGGGAGATGCAGACTAGAATGCTGCAATCACTGAGCAGCAAATTCCATCACCTGTGATGTATTTCAGTTATCCTGCAAACCTGGCCTGTTAGTGGGTCTCGAGAACCGGAGTTGAGAACCGCTGCTGTAGATTAAACCAAACTATGAAACTTTCACCAATGCTGAATAATGCCCTTTTGTAGGCGTAGGCCATTTATGTACCTCCTAAAGCCTGACTGAAAAGGTTGCAGCGATAGAATTATCCTGTCCTGCCTTGTTGCTTAGGGCTTGCTAAGTGACTCCTAGCTCTTACTGTTCACCCATACCATCACAGGAGTGAGCTCTCAAACACTGAGCTCAGAGCTACTGCATTTGGATACAGAGAAAGAGCATGTGAGGAAGTTTAAATGAGAGAAATAGCTTGCTTCTGTGATGGTGGAGGTGAACAGTAAGAGCAAGGAGCACCTTAACAACAACCTAGCAACAAGGCAGGGCGAGATGATGTGATCTCTGGGAGTTTTTCTGTCAGGCTTCAGAAGGTGCATAAATGGCCTACACATATAACAAGATCTACAGCAGCTCCTTACCTACACTTGTAGTGTTTTGGTAAATGTGAACTATGCATTTAAAGTATAGCTATCAGTAAGTCTAAATTGACTGCAGAACTAAAATACTTTAACATTTAAAAATGTGCTGCTTTTAATTATTATGACACCTGATGATTATGCAAAAAATGTCATTGTTCTGCATATCCTGTCATGGGATGACATCTTTTTCCCAGTTGTGCTCCTGTGTTGTCACCCCATTGCATATACCCCTGGTGGAGACTACGTGCATCCGTTCCAACACACATTGTGCAGGCATAGTTCACTGTTGTTACCATCTAGAAGTTCGTCCAGTGATGTGCAGATGCTACTGGAGTCAGTGCATATGGACAGGAAATGTCTGTAGGAGATCAGCATTAAACATGGTTGCACAGGATCAGGGTACAGGTAGAGCTAATGATGTGGGAATGTGGGAGAATCTGAAGACATGCTTGGCCAGTCCATCACCAGCTCCTTTAGCAAGGCAGTGGTTGTCTTGAAGGTGTGTTTGGGGTTGTTATCATGTTTGAATATTGCCCTGCAGCACAATCTCCTAAGGGAGGGGATCATGCTCTGCTTCAGTATGTCACAGTACATGTTGGCATTCATGGTCCCCTCAATGAACTGTAGCTCCCCAGTGCCGGCAGCCCTCATGCAGCCTCAGACCATGGTGCTCCCACCACCATGCTTGACTGCAGGCAAGCTACATTTTGTCTTTGTACTCCTCACCTGGTTGCCGCCACACACACTTGACACCATCTGAACCAAGTAAGTTTATCTTGGTCTCATCAGACCACAGGTCATGGTTACAGTAATCCATGTCCTTAGTCTGCTTGTCTTCAGCAAACTGTTTGCGGGCTTTCTTGTGCATTATCTTTAGAAGAGGCTTCCTTCTGGGACAACAGCCATGCACACCAATTTGATGCAGTGTGCGGCGTATGGTCTATGCACTGACAGGCTGACCCCTTCAACCTCTGCAGCAATGCTGGCAGCACTCACATGTCTATTTCCCAAAGACAACTTCTGGATATAATGCTGAGCATGTGCACTCAACTTCTTTGGTCGACCAAGGCCTGTTCTGAGTGGAACCTGTCCTGTTAAACCACTGTATGGTCTTGGCCACCGTGCTGCAGCTCAGTTTCAGGGTCTTTGAAATCTTCTTATAGCCTAGGCCTTCTTTATGTAGAGTTCTTTTCCATGAGGTGCCATGTTGATTTTCCAGTATGAGAGAGTGAGAGCGATAACACCAAATTTAACACACCTGCTCCCCGTTCACACCCGAGACCTTGTAACATTAATGAGTCACATGACACTGGGGAGGAAAAATGGCTAATTGGGCCCAATTTGGACATTTTCACTTGGGGTGTACTCACTTTTGTTGCCAGCGGTTTAGATATTAATGGCTGTGTGCTGAGTTATTTTGAGGGGACAGCAAATTTACACTGTTATGCAAGCTGTGTACTCACTACTTTACATTGTAGCAAAGTGTCATTTCTTCAGTGTTTTCATGTGAAAAGATAGAATAAAATATTTACAAAAATGTGAGGGGTGTACTCACTTTTGACAGTTTTTAAAGGGGGGAAGGGGGATCCACTTTAAACAAACTAAAATTCATCCAGTTAGGGATTATATCTACTTTATTTGCTGTCAATGACTTGTTGTGGAGATTTCCCCCTGCATGTTGTCCCTGAGACAGCAGAAAGTTAAATGAGGAGAATCAGTTGTAACAATGACAGGGAACTACAGACTGTAATAAAGCTTCCCATTTATTGAAAATTAGTTTAGTTGCAGTCTGTTTCCCCAATTGAGAGATTTCAAATCACTTCTTGTCCCAGCATAAAATTATGGGAAATTTCCCCAATGAGGACTCACCATGCTCACCATACATGTTACTGTCTAATTATACATTGTGAACTGAGGTGCATTGACAACCTACTCAAGATAAATGGGCTCTTAACACAATGCACCTCAATGCACAAAAAATGCGTGCATTGAAGCGTACCACACTATGGTGTGAATGGTCCCTAATGCAAGTACAAGCCAGGGCTTTAGAAAATCTTCTTAGTGTTTCAGATATAAGGAAATATTTAATTTTAATACGACTGTCTGTGTGCATTTTTGGCATTCCATTAACTTAGCACATTGCTCCCCAGACACTCCACTAGCTATTTTTGTGCTTGATGGACAAGCACAGTAAAAGTAATTTACCGTAACTTGAAATAAAAAATAAATAGGTCTTTGGTTGATATTTTTATATATTGATGATTTGACACCTTTCTGCTTCTACTGAGCAATCCCCATTTGTAAAGTCTGCACTACCTTTCTACATTACTACATCCTATGTACATATATTTTAACTTTCCAATTAGTAATCTTTTTGTTTGTGTAAAATTAGAACTCAATAATCTTCTTAAATATTTATATGACTTATATATTACAGACTGTAGACATAATATTTGTGGCCAGTGTATTAATATGGACATTTAACAAATTTAGAAATGATGTTGGCAGAACCTTAAAAAAACCGCCAGAATATAAATATAGGAGCTGCATTTGCTGGGTTGTCTTTAAAGGTGCAAGATCTAGGACTTTATCCTTTATCCTTCAACTCCAACTTGGTGGATCACTGACATGGAACAAGTATGTGTCATAGGTCAGGTCCCATATTTCTCTCTTGACAGGTTTCACATAACAACCCTGAATATGATTGCCTGTATTGTTATAGACAATAAAGTTAACTTTGGTGATCTGGTCATCAAAGTGCCTTGGACATTTTTATTCAAAATGCATGGCTGTGATTTTCTATAGTTTGGTCCTTCTATATATGTTTAAATAGCTATGGCTAAGGCCTTGTCCCCATTGCATTAACTCAGTTCATAGGGTAATCAAGGATAAACAGTGTTAATCTATTCTATATAATTACATTTCAGTTACAACGGTGATAATCTAAGGGTATGGTAATGGCAAAGGTGGCAAAAACTTAGCTTTGTAAACATTGTTTTTAAGATTATTATAGTAATACACATTTCTCTTTATTCCTACCTTTCATTTTTATCTTTGATTAATAGCCTCACAACTAATGTTAATATTACACAGTGAAATGGACATTGAGGTAAATTAAAGTGCTTCAAGTGTATTTATTGTCAGTAACAAGAAACATTTATTATTGGCTGAAGCAAAGGTGTCATATGATATGGTATGCAGTGCCACAAAAAGAGCATCACTACCATAAAAACTTCAGGAAGATGTTAGCCCACCACATCGCAGACAGTAATTGGATCTCCCACCTGCCTGTTCCTTTGGTATGAAATAGCCAAGCTCCCTCATTCCAAGATGTTGTGCAGTGTACCGCCCATAAATCCTCTCTGGGACTCTCCAGGATAATGTTACCCTATAAATAGCTTTCTAGGAAGCTGACAGATTTGTCTAGTTGACCAGACACCTCAGAAAAGAAAATCTGATTGAAAGATTTGTAAGGCAAGAAGCAAGCTGGATCTGGACTTGACAAGACTATGAAAACATGACATTAGTAGAACTCCACCATTGCAAGACACAGGGCTCAGCTCAAGTGATAAAGAACCTAAAGGATATTTTGTTTTTGGTTTTAAAATGAATTACCATCTTATCATCTTTAACCATATTCCCGAATTCCAAAAATCATTACACACAACTGCCCCCTTCCTATATTCTATGTATGATCTTCTCTGATAGCTTTATTGAACTAATGTGCCATACCAGTATATTGTAACAGGCTTTAGGGAATTAGTTATAGTTTTAGTTATGACTGATCGGATCCCCAATGTCATTTCTCTCGAGTGTTACAGATTTAATATTGACATCTGATTAGTTGCTACAGACATCTCTGGTTTATCATTCATCTAGTCTGTATGCAAAAGACCACTGACAAAGCCCTTTTTTAATACATTCAAATTCTATAATACTGCAACATACCAACTAAATGACTTAATAAATACATATCTGACATAACAGGTGCCTCAGCCAATTCTCCTTTAAATATCAAGCAGGTCTGCTAGTGATCCAGGTAACTAAAGAAAAGCAATGCAACGTGTAGCAGTAAGAGATAACAGCAGTATACAAAATAACCAATTATTTGCATTCAATAAGAGTGAACATTTTAGCAAAAAATATAACATATTTGGTTAGCTCTGTAAAGTTTTGGAACAATAGTGCTATTGGCACTTGTATAGGTTGAGGCTCGGTTCACACAGGGGCGATCCGACTTCAACGCAACTTTGCCAGACGATTCCAGCGCGACTTCAGCACAACTTCAGGATGACTTCAGCGCGACTTTCGTGTACTTAAAGAACGCTACTTCAAAGCGACTTGAAAGCGACCTCCATGGCAGACGACTTTGCCTGTGGCCAATGAAAAAATGATTCTCTCCTATTCACTGACATAATTCCTTTTCCTGTTCCAGCTTCCCTTTTCCCTGTGTCCCTATGTCCTGTGACCCCTCCTGTGATCCAAAATGCCTAGTTTACCTGTACTAATGATGGCTGTCATAACAGTCGGTATTGCAGTATTATTGGAAGAGGAAGAGAGGAAGCAGAGGATCAGGATGGCAAAAAGAAGATGTCGCTTCTGGGTCCATCCTATTATTTCAAGAAGAGACAGCAGAGGCCAGTTTTGGGCCATGTACAACAAATTAAGAGCTTATGAGGACAAGTTCTTCAACTATACACGGATGTCACTGGCAAGGTAATTACAAATGCCATAAATTTAGGTTAGGGTAGGGTTGGCACAAAGGGGTTAATATGTGCGTTAGGGTTGGCACAAATGGGTTAGGGTTTGCACAAATGTGTTAATATGTATTTTAGGGTTGGCACAAAGGGGTTCATGTGTGTGCAATTACCATTAGTAGAAATGTCTTATTTTGAATACAGTAAAATTACCTTATGTCATTTTTGACAAATTGCTTGGTTTGGTGTCCATTCATCTTGAGAGGCAGAATACTTCATATCGGAGGAGTATCTCAGCTACTCAAAGACTGCTTATCACACTAAGTTAAACTAAATTACAATTGGCGTATCAGATGCGTAACTAGAACCTAAGTACCTCCATGCAAGAAACACTCAGCCATGGCTCATCTCTGCAAGCCCAGTAGTGGAATGCCAGTGCCCGGTCAGAAGTGCAACCTTTGCAGCTCCCATAGTTCTGCCACAGAGTCATCTAGACAAGGAAGGGGCCAGTAAATTACACATATACTGGTCCCTTCACCAGTCTCCATCCAGAATCCCAAATTTCCATCCTTGCCGTCCAAATCCCCCCTCTCTACACAGATATCCCCCCCCCAAATCCCAGCCCCTACTTAAAATGACCCTCAATTTCCCTCTCCTAACACAAATCTCCCCCACCCGAAAAAAATAACCCCCAGCACACATCCCATTTCCGCTCAAATTTGCTATACTTGATCAAATACCCACCCCCAAAATCTCCCCATCTCAATCCCCTCTTCCTCTTAATTACCTGCACACATACATCCCAAAAAAAAATAAAAATTAAACAAAATTTAGTACAATGAAGTTTTATTATTATTTTTTTTTTTTAATTAAAACATGAGAAAATGTTAAAAATACAACTGGATCAGAATGCAATTTTACTGCAGAATAATTGCCATTTAGAAAATTATTTTCAAATACTTTGATAACCTCAGAATGCTATGTTCCAAAACTCAGATAACCTCAGAACGCAATTTGCTTTTACTTATTATTGCTGATAGACAGGAAAATCGGGATGAATTGTGCTGGTAGATGCATGTGTGTCTTGGCCATGAATGGCAAATCATGACTCCTGGCACCTGGGAGTTTGGCCTGGGGCACTCATGGATGAGGAAATTGGGGATGGGGAAGGATATGGGATAGGGCGATGGGATGATTGGAGGGTATTACCATACTCATCCGTGTATGGTCTGAATTGCGGGCCATAATAGGGGTGGCTTCTGGGTGGAGTATTAATTGGATAGTATGCCCTGGATGATGGTTGGGGGCCAAACGTAGGTGCATTGGCGGGTACTGACCGACCGACTGAATTGGACGTGATAATTTCCAAGACCTCCAACCTTACCTGGTCTTTGCGGTCTGGGATCACTTCCTTGAATAAACCCCCAACCAGCATGCCAAAAATGTAATCGTTGGACTCGTAGTATTCCACTCTTTTGTCCAACTTATTCATGAGCTCACTGAATTGCTCCATATTGTTTTTTGCCCTTTCTGTCGATGGTATGCGTCTTCCACGTCGAATTTGGCTGGGCCCAGGCTCCTCTGCATAAGTGGAAAGAGCAGCTTTGGGATTAGTTGGGGGTTGTTCAGGATTAGTTGGGACAAATAGGACTTGCTCCACATCACTCTGCTCCTGAGATATGAGCTCCTCATCTCTCTGCTGCTGAACTATGGGCTCCTCAGCTCTCTGCTCCTGAGTAGAGTTGAGCGAACACCTGGACGTTCGGGTTATGCGGGTCCGAACGAACTTTGGAAAAAAGTCCGGGTTCGACACCGAACGTTGCCTGAACGTTATCCTGAACCCCATTGAAGTCAATGGGGACCCGAACTTTTAGGCACAAAAATGGCTGTAACAAAGTCCTGGCAAGTGCTAGAGGGCTGCAAAAGGAAGTAAAATGGGGGTAAGAGTAGGGTAAGTGCCCTACAAAAAAATGGGGATAGGGAAAATAAATTAAAATCAAATAAACTAGGAGATGATTTTTGAACAATAATGTGTCACTTACAGCTGCAGCTAAAACCTCTCCCTTTAGAACTAGGAGATGATTTTTGAACAATAATCTGTCCCTCTAAGCAGAAGCCTCTACCTAGTGCAGTCGGATCGCTCAAAGCAGCAGTATGTGAAATCTCAAATTACTCCCACAATCTGATCGTTGTGTACGATCCCACAATCTGATCGTTGTGTACGATCGTAATGATCGTTGTGTTATGAAGGGTTTGATCTGCAATCTGTCACTCAAAGCAGCAGTATGTGAAATCTCAAATTTCTGCAATCTGTCCCTCAGAGCAACAGTAGTAGTAATCTCAGGATGCAGGATCAGATGTTAAAATGTTTGCAATCTGTCCCTCACAAAAACGCCGGCAGCTTCCTCTCCCTACACTAACCAAAGAGCATGTGACATGCAGCACTGTGATTCCAGCCTCATATAGAGGCTGGGTCACATGATGCACTGGCCAATCACAGCCATGCCATTAGTAGGCATGGCTGTGACGGCCTCTAAGGGCAAACCAGTGAAACGCTTGTTGATTGGCTGCCCTGCAGCTATTCAACATGCGTGATCAACTACCAGAACCCAGAACCCGAACCCGAACGTTTTTTGAAACGTCCGTGTTTCGGGGGCCGGGTCCCGGACACCCCAAAGTTCGGTACGGACCCGAACGTTAAAGTCCGGGTTCGCTCAACACTACTCCTGAGCTATGGACTCCTCCGCTCCCTGCTGTTGTTCCTCCCCTTCCTGCCAGCTGGATTGTGCTCTGCAATAAAAATATTATACCGATGAGCACACACAATTCTTCATGTAAATGTATATTAGCAATTTAATAATATGAGAGATGTTAACTCACTCTCTTAATTACATAAATGGACGCAGGAATTCTAATTCAGCTGCGTGCACATATAGCACAACTTTTCGGGACCCATCACCACTCTTCGATTCTCGTAATTTCTTGAGGTACCTCTTATAGCAGTCCCTTATGCCTTTCCAGTGTGTCTGAAGCAATTTCACTGCAAAACATAAATGTGAACATAATTCATTATGTATTTTTTCTTTCAGGTACCTGGCAACCGGCAATTCTTTAGTCAGCTTACATTACGAATTTATGGTGGGCAAATCTACTGTGAGTTATATCATCCGAGAGACCTGCCATGTCCTATGGAATATGCTGAACGCCATAGTAATGAAAAGGCCTACACAGGATGATTGGAGGGATATAGCAAGACTTTTTGAGGCCCGGTGCAATTTCCCCAATTGCATTGGAGTCATTGATGGGAAGCACATACGCGTGTTCAAGCCTGTCGGTAGCGGCAGTATGTTCTTCAGCTATAAAAAATACTGCTCCTTTGTACTCCTTGCTGTTGCAGATGCGAATTACTGCTTTACCTATATTGATATAGGTTCATATGGAAGCAGCTCTGATTCCAGGCTTTTTGGAAATTCATCTTTTGGTCAAAGCCTAACAGCTAATCAACTAGACATTCCTGAGAATCGCCCTCTTCCGTGCACAAGCAAACCCTCCTTACCCTATGTCTTTGTCGCGGATGAGGCATTCGCATTGGGGGAACACTTGATGAGGCCGTACTCAAGCAGAAATCTCACTACATCCAAGAGAATATTCAACTACTGTCTCACAAGAGCAAGACATGTAGTTGAGTGCTCGTTTGGTATTCTCGCTAACAAATGGCGCTTGTTACACACACCTATTTCATTGGATGTGGAAAACGCTATCACTGCTGTCAAAGTAGCATGAGTGCTCCACAACTTTGTACACCTATGTGGCAGGTATTCGTTTGAAGATTCGCTCATGCATGACCAGGAAAATGCTCACCTCACTGCTACTAGGGGATCCACTGAGGGTGGCACTGTTCGAGACCAATTGCATCGTATTTTGTTTCACCAGCTGGTGAAATAGAATGGCAATTGGATAAAGTTATATTTTACTGCTGCTGTCTTCCTGCTTGGTTATAGAGTTTCTGTTTTTTGATGCTATTACTTCTTGATATCGTTCTATTAAAAAACATTTTTGGAGAGTAGATTATAGTTAGATGTTATTATATGCTGTAGTTATTACTTCTTGGTGTCGGTCTAAGAAAAAATCTTTTTGATAATAGATTATATTTTGATGTTTTTCTATGCTGTCTTATTGGTGTCGTAATAAAATATCTCTTTTTACAAAGATAGTTTTTTATTTTGTGTCGATGTCTACATATTTTGACAAAGGTATGTTATTCAAAAAAAATATAAAGCTGCATATATGGATTAGCTGTAAGCTGTACTGATGACTTACACCGATTAGTTATACTAATGACCTACACTCATCCATGGGAAGGGGTGAAATTTTTAAGGTAAGCGGACATCCTTATGGACAAGGGGCACAAACCACAGTGGTGCATGTGAGATTAAGCACCAGGAAGTATTGTGGAAACGCTGTACCTCCTTGCAGGGTAAATCCTTTTGGTGAGCTCATTACCATAGGGGCAGCAGCAACATTAAAGCAATGAGGAGCACTTGTCAATTTGTATATCATGAACACCTGAGGTTATATCCACCATCACCTATACGGAGTGCTGTCCCGTATACTTTCTGCCTGGCTGCTGTGTACTGTACAATACTTTTATACTTGCTGACTGGCTGCTGTATACTGTACAATACCCGTATACTTGTTCATGGCTGCTGTGTACTGTACAATACCCGTATACTTGCTGACTGGCTGCTGTGTACTGTACAATACCCGTATACTTGTTCATGGCTGCTGTGTACTGTACAATACACGTATACTTGCTCCTGGCTGCTGTGTACTGTACAATACCCGTATACTTGTTCCTGGCTGCTGTGTACTGTACAATACCTGTAGACTTGCTCCCTGTGTGTACTTTACAATACCTGTGTACTGGCTGCATACTGTGTTACTGGCTGATATATACCCCACCTGTGATGCTGAGCTGTATACCCCGACACAATATGTGGAGTACAGGGGGCGAAGTGTGTCGATTCTAAGGGGTGGGGCTTATGAGATATAGTAGGGGTTAAACAGGAAGGGCGGAGCCTGGTGCTCCCCCCTCCTAAACATTCACCAGCAGCCACTGCTGATCACTGAGCTAACATGTGCTGTAACCACTAGCAACCTCTAGAACACAGATGGGGATATATAATGCATATCACAAACAAATATTACACTGACTTACATTTTTCTGAATGGTCATCGGCTGACAGCATATCCCACTCCTCCACAAACACTGCACATATCTCAAGCCATGAATTATTTCTTCTGGTTTGGTCCTTATATGTAGGGTCACTCTTTTTCCAGAGGGCTGGCCGCTGTCTGACGTGCCTGATGAGCACCTCATTATCTACAGTATATGTGCTCTGGACAAAGCTGCGGTATACAGAACGTACACTCAGAGACAACTGTATGATGAGGAAGTGCTCTGTAGGAAGGAGGGGCTGCCTGGGGTTATGGGGAGTGTCTAGGTATGTTTTTCCTGTAAAGTCGCTTCTGTTTAGATGGGGATCCGACTTCCATTGAATTCTATGGGCACAAGTCAGATAGAATTCGCCTCCAAGTAGAACAGAAATCTCTTCTGAAGTCGCCCTGAAGTCGACTGTACATAAAGACAGCTCCCATTCACTTCAATGGGATGTCAAGCGATCTGGGGCGACTTGAGGTGACTCAAGTCGGATTGCAAGTCGCCCCTGTGTGAACCGGGCCTAACTTTACATTTTAGTTATTGTTGGTGATAGGATTCTACCTTTAACTGATAATAATTGGTTGAGGTTAGGTTGAGAGTTAGGTTTAGAGCAAGAGTTTTGGGTATAATTTAGGTTAGAGGTCAGGTTGAAGTTTATGGCTCGTACACATGATCCAAAAATAGGAAATTCAGAGTTTACTAAATTTACGAAAATTCTCGTACAACAGAATAAAAAATTAGAAGTGATGTAATGTGTTGTAGTGTATTTGTATTGTATTTTCAAATGACAACTGTACTGATTAAACCAAAATCGTACAATCTAATATCGTACAAGAAAACTTTTAGTTCTTCTCCGATCGGATAGTATTGGATGAACTGTTGTGATCGGCTCACGAAAGCTCTCTACTAGGGATCAGATTATCGTACGATCGCTTTGAATTTTCAGATCGTGTGTACGGGCCATTAGGGTTAGGTTTTGGGGCTATGTTCAGTTTGGTTCCTTATGCACAATGCCATATGCTGTGAGCATGTTAATTAAGCTTGCAGCAGAGAACTAAAAATGTGTACATGTGTGCAGAGGCGTAACTAGAACCTTCAGGGCCCCGGTGCAAGAAATTATGAAGGGCCCCCTGACCCCTGGCCAGGGCCCTTCCCTCTTACCACTGATCCTGGGGCCCTTTACGCCTATCGTGGGTCCCTTTATTACGGTACTGCAGTGGGGCACTTTCACAAGTTCTGCAGCAGGCCCCAGTGGGACCAGGGAAGCACACAGGGGCCCTGGGAACAGCAGAAGACAAGTAAACTGGACAGAGGAAAATGGAGGAGGTTGGGTCCTCTAAATGCCACCCCCGCCATCCCTCCTATTCAGGTGTACAAGGGAGGCACATGGGCCCCCTAGACCATGGGGCCCGGTTGCAATTGCAACCCCTGCAACCCCTATCGTTACGCCCCTGCATGTGTGTCTTCCTAGTTTTCAGACCTCAGTGTCAACTGTGTTGACAACAAATTAAAGCAATAGTAAAGCCTGCTTGATGATTTTTTCATACAGGTAAGTCTATAATAAGGCTTACTTTTAGGTAAAATGAATATCTCCTGAACGTGCACCGATTAGGAGATAGTCACCCTGGATGCAGCCAGTTACGTCACCGCCAGATCGTCAGAGCTTTGTGCCAGAACCGAGGGCTCCCACGCGCATGCAACCCAAACCCTGAACCCGAAAGAAAGACTGAGTGGAAGATGTCAGCCCTCTCAGTGGAAAGTATTTCATAATGTGTTAGTATGTGATGCATACTAGTACATTATACAAGTGCCTTACAGGTGTTTTTTTTTGTCTGTACATCCGCGGTTTACTACCACTTTAACTGATACATACTGATGCTAAATTTGGTCTCTGCATCTAAGTTTCAATTATTTTGGTTTACAAAAGGGTTAAGAATTAGGGTTTGGGGTTTGGATTGAGGTTAAAATTTAGATTTAAATATTAGGTTATTTATTAGTATATGTGGGACATTGAGGTTAAATGTGAGTAGCTACTAGTGTATCAGGTGTGATAATTTTCTGGATTGAAAAATTTGTGCTGAAATATTACTTATGCTTTAAGTATCAGTGCAACATACATATGTGTGATTAAAATCACTTGTGTTCGGTATTTTTGATGCCAAAAATATATGATAAACATTCTGAGAAATTTGTACCTTTTAAAAAACAGTTCAGAATTAGCAGTATTCATATTGGTATCCTGATTTTCTTACATTACAAGCAGGATTGCTGTACTTATGTTATACAGTATATGCAGAAGCTTGCTTATTTGTTCTAAAATGTATATATTAAGAAATTCTTGTATAACCCAGTTGTTTTCAGGTTAGCCACCTAAAGCTACATTGAGGTGGCCGAATAGCAGCGGTCTGCTGACTGCCAGCAAAAATACGTGCATGTAACCACTCATTTACATGCAAATAGTGCCTCTAACCAATCCTGGACGCATCCAGTGTGCGTCCAGGATCAGCATTTCTTTGCAGTTTTGGCCACATACAAACTAGCTGCTGCTAACTGCCCAGTTTGTATGTGGCCGTAGTACAGAGTGCTGCAGTGTTCAGAGGCTGAGTTTAGCCACCTCTGAATGCAGCAAACTATGCGCTGCTATTCAGCCGTCTGAATGCACCCTAAGGAAATGTCAGCCTTGCAATTTGTAGCAGCTACAAATCTCTCTGATTTTTTTTTACCCTGGCAATGTGTTGCTGGATATAGAGTTGCTGCTGTATCTGATTAAATTGCTTATGTATGCAGCTGCAATACGCTATGTGTGCCATGACTATCGGCTGCTGAACTGGATAATATGAGAATCAGCTCCAAAAATCTCAAAAATCCAATTGATTAGCAACCCAGCTAGAATTTATCTATGAATTTCAACAACACAGACCTTTCATTGACTGTTATTAATTTTTTTTCCCACCAAAGGAAAACACTATTCTAGTCTCAATAGCAAACATCAAGCTTCTTTATATCTTGCTTATTCAGGCTGATTTATTATTTTCCAAACTTCTCCACGTGGATCATTGTAACTATACCCATTCTCTTTAATTTGTTTTCTTTATAGACCTTCACAGCCTGGTGCAACTCTCACCTGAGGAAAGCTGGCACACAAATTGAAAATATAGAGGAAGATTTCAGAAATGGCCTTAAATTGATGCTGTTGCTTGAGGTCATCTCTGGTAAGTGCTTTAAAGAATAATTTGCTTAGTTTTAGTAGTCCAGCAGGGACAAAGGTAATGGCAGTCCTGCTTGTTGCTGAACATTAGAGTGCTGCCTAGTGCTGGATCTAGAATGAAACCCACACACCTATAATTTTCTGGTAAGAACTTCTTACTCTTCACTGAAACAAAGTAACCACCATTTCTTTAAATATAGTATGGCATTTGCAGGCTAACCTAGGTACGACTACGTAAAATGCAAAGTCCCAAAATGACAAAACATATCAAAACAGTTAGAAGGTATTAGCATAATGGCACATTAAAGCCAAATTAGAGCAAAACCTTTTCAAAACCAAAAGTTTTGAACAGAGTGGGGAAGGATACTGAAGTCACTGTCCCCATTGGGGAGATTTCCCTTCACTTCTAGTCAGGACAGGAAGTAATGAGAACATTCTCCATCAGTAACAAAGACTGCTACTATTTTCTGTAACACTCCTCTCTTTCCTATCTCTGCTCTCTGGCATCCACTTTATGTGCTCAGGCATCATGTCCATCTGCAGGTTTGTGATTCAGGTAGCTTATAAGCTAGTGTAAGTCAATGGGTGTCTATTGGTTTAACATCCTTTTTAAGGTCAAGTTGTTGCTCTCAGCTTAGAGTATATTTACACATCAGTGCACTTTTACTGTGTTCAGTATGACCTTAGCTACTGATCTGGCTTTGTCACTTATACACCCTGACCTCTACCGTGTTTCCTGACTACATGTTTGTTCCATGCTCTTGTTTTTTGGTCCTGGTTATCTTTGTCAATAACCTCTGGCTACATTTCTAACAATACTCCTTTTCCACCCTATTGGTACCAAGTATGCATGGGTGTATATGACTCTTTGCCTAGCCCTAATCATGAACTGACATTGACTGGCACCTCATCTAAAGTGGGCCATAGACAACTCACATTTCAGCCAATTCCTGCTGAATTGGCTGGAATTCGTACCAGAGTGACAATGTCAGCCCCACCCAGTTCAACATAAGTTGATTTGAAAATCAACTGAGCCAACCTTCTCTGTATCTCAGCTCCCAGCAAATAGTCAACAGTGGGCTACAGACTTAGATGAAGTTTCGGATCTGGGCTACTATAAAATCCAGCTTGAGTTACATGTTGGCTGTGGAAGTCAGTTACACAGTTTTGGCACAATGGTACCTGGTCCCCACCAGAATAGTCCATTTTTTAGCAGGCTATTCCCCTCTGTGCTTTTGAGGACATGGACAGTTGAGAAATTTGGTGGACATGCCCAGTGGCTCAGCAATACTGGGCTTACATCTTTTCACTCCTTGCTATGTTGATGGGACACGGGATTCCTTACAGAGTAAAATACGTCCTCCTCTGTGTCAGGTCACCTGATGTTTTCAAGGATCAATTCAAGCTTATGGTTTATGCCCTTTAATGTTACGAAGCATGGAAGGCTTCCACTATCTCCATAGCCAAAACCAGGTCTAGAATCATAAAGATCAGATAACAATTTGTCTACCTGGTACCCCTGGTTTACACATTTCCTTCATTCATGGATTGGCATAAGCCTTCTGGACCTTTAGCTACATTCCAGTCAAGGCCCTAGCTACCATTCCCACTTTCTTCTCTCTTAGCTTGCACTTAAGTACCTTTTGTGTTGTCTCCTATCCTCCATCCCCCTTGGATCCTTGGGAGTTTTTATTCACAGATTCATGACAGACAAGCCAATGAGGACTTTTTTCATTCTATTTTGTTCTATTTCTTTTATTACCAACAACATGTACTTCCATGACCTGCTTTCTGATATTGTGCTCCTTTTCAACTTTTATCCAAATGTTTGTAATGGAAAACAAAACAAAACAAAAAAAAAGAAAAGCATTGAACCATTAAAAACTGACTGAGCCATGTGCAATAGCCAGCAGTGAAGATTCCTCTATTTATGTTGTTTGTTGTTTCTTGTTGTTTAGCATGGATGGGGAAGTTAATTGTTTTTCTCACTTTCAACCCAAAATTTAGCTGTGTATGGCTAGTATTAGTCTGTCTAGCTGCACCATCTTAGGATCCTCACACTGGAACTGGAGAAAGTGCAGAGAAGGGCAACCAAACTAATAAGAGGCATGGAGGAGCTCAGCTATGAGGAAAGATTAGAGGAACTGAATTTATTCTATCTTGAGAAGAGGAGATTAAAGGGGCAAATGCACCCTAGGAGACCCACGTCAAAGGGACATAACAGTGGCGATGAGAGTTGCGGATTTTGGCACATGTGGCTTTCATAGCGTTTATTCAACCATTTGATCCTGCTGCTGAATCATAGAGCTCCTGGGTGGAGAGGCTGGAGCAGTATATGGAAGAAAATGGTGTGGCTGTAGAAAAGAAAGTTGCAGTTTTCCTCACAGCCTTTGGTCAAGCTGCATATGGCTCTCTCAGAGACCTCATTGCTCCAGACATACCGGCCTCTAAGCCCCTGCCTGAGTTAATTGCAAACCTGCATGAGCACTATAACCCAAAGCCGTTAGAAATTGCAGAGCGATTTAGATTCTACTGTAGGAGGCAGCATTCCGGGAAAGACAGTGCCACTTGTCAGTTTGGAGACTACCTGCAGACGGCTGTTCGCGACATGTTTGTCATGGGACTCTGTGACCCAGCCATCCCGAAAAGTTTACTCACAGAACCCAACTTGACCCTGTAGAAAGCCACTGATCTTGCTACCGTCATGGAGTTGGCTACACGGGATGCCACCCTACTGAAAGCACAACCTGAAACCCCTGCAAGCCAGGATGAGGAAATATTGCACACTGCTGTCACCCAACACCCAAGCCAGCCTTCCCAAATTCAGCCTAAACCTCGCCACGTTGCTTCTTCTGTCTCTAGGGGGCCGCCTTGCTACCTTAGTGGTAACACTACTCACAGTACACCTGCTAGCAAGTTCAAGGATGTTGTTTGTTTTCTTTGTGGAAAGACTGGTCATATTGGGAATGTTTGCCGCAGCTCACGCTCCCCGAACACTACCACAAAAGGTAGACGTAAGCAGACATTGCATGTGGATACTGACCATAACGGCTCCAACTCTGATGAGGAGACCCGTGTCCAGCATGTTGGACTGTTTCAGGTAGCTGGGAGTACTCCTGCGATAAAAGTGTATGTCACACTCAATGGCTGTCCTGTCTCCATGGATGTTGATACTGGGACGGCTGTGTCTGTCATTTCATGGACTCATTTAAAGGCATTGGGTCTGTCCCTACCGCTCCAACCTACAAATCTCCAACTACAAAGCTACAGCAAGGAACTACTGCAGCCCTTGGGTTATGTGAAACCCTGTGTTACATTAGGCAACCGCAGTTAAACTCTACGCCTTTATGTTGTAAGTAAAGGAGGCCCTCCGCTGTACGGTAGGGATTGGATCAAAGCCCTGGGCATGCCTCCTCTTGCTATTGCCCAATGCACATTGCTTTCTGAGGAAGACCAGTGGGTGGAATCCTTAAAATCACAATTTAAGGAGGTTTTTGAGGACTTGTTGGACACAGTAAAAGGAAAAATGGCCCACCTCCTCTTGAAGCCTGGTGCTACACTTCGTTTTTGTAAGGCAAGATCAGTACCTTTTGCCTTGCAGAAGAAAGTGGAAGCAGAGCTGGACCACCTTTTGGCAAAAAAAATCATAACTAAAGTTGATAGAAGTGAATGGGCACCAATTGTGCCTGTCAAGAAAAAGAATGGAGATGTTAGAATTTGTGGAGATTTCAGGGTTGTCCTGAACAACCAACTTCTTGTGGATCAATACCCATTACCTCGACTTGAAGATCTTTTTAGCTCACTGGCTGGGGGGCAAAAGTTTCCAAAAATAGACTTAAAGCAAGCTTACCTGCAACTGCAAGTACACCCAGATTCACGCCATCTGTTGACCATTAACACCCATAAAGTATTATTCCAATATAACCGTATGGTTTTTGGCATAGCCCCACCTCCAGCCATCTGGCAGCGAATCATGGATGAGGTCCTGGCAGGTATACCCGTCACCCAGTGTCTACTAGATGACATGCTTATCACTGGTCCCATTGATGAAGAACACAGAAAGAATCTTGAAACTGTGCTAGAGAGACTCCAGAAATATGGTTTACGTGTCAATCTTTCAAAATGCTAATTTCTAAAGTCTCGACTGGAATTTTGTGCCCACACTGTGGACCGGCATGGGTTACACACCACTGAGGAAAAGGTTAGAGCCCTTACCCATGCACCTACTCCCCAGAATGTAACACAGCTCAGGACCTACCTTGGCCTCCTCAATTACTACCACCAGTTCTTGCCAAACCTAGCACACCAGCTATACCCGTTACATCACTTACTGGATGCAAGAGCTAAATGGCTATGGACAGCCAAATGTGAAGAAGCTTTTAGGCTTTCTAAAGAACTCATTCTGTCTTCTCAAGTTCTGGTCCACTATGATTTAATGAAACACGTCAGCTTGGCTTGTGACGCCTCGCCTTACAGACTGGGTGCCGTGCTTTCACATGTCATGCCAGATGGCACGGAACGCCCCATTTCTTTTGCCTCCAGGTCTTTAACCTCAGCAGAACAAAAATACTCCCAGATAGACAAGGAAGCTTTGGCCATCATATGGGCCACAAAAAAACTTCACACATACATCTATGGTCGGGAGTTCACGCTTATCACTGACCACAAACCTCTGCTGTCAATACTGAACCCTCAGAAAGGGATTTCTACAACAACCGCATCTCACAAAGGTATGCTTTATTCTTGGGAGCTTATACTTATTCTATCAGATACTGCTCCCGTGATGCCCATGGCAATGCAGATGCATTTTCCAGATTGCCAATTAGTGACCACCCACCAAGAGACATACACATAGTGGAAATACACAGGCCACAATCCCGCATGTCCACCTCCCTCTTTACAGACATACAGCCACAGATCCCTTCCTGTCTCAGATATTTTCATATGTGCAGGCCGGATGGCCAGAGAATGTCCCAGGTGAATGTCGTCCGTACTTTACCAGAAAATGCGAGCTTGTGACTAATGCTGGTTGCCTACAGTGGGGCAAAAGAGTGATTGTACCTCAGTATTTGCAACCAACCATGCTAAGGATACTGCATGAGGGCCATCCTGGCGTGGTGCGCATGAAGCAGCAAGCCCAGAGCTAAGTTTGGTGGCCACATATGGATACAGCAATTATGTGGCTCAATGTCCTGGGTTCTGTCAAGCTCAGCGACCCCAGAAGAAAGGAACCCTGCAACCTTGGCCATGGCCGACAGAACCATGGTCCAGACTCCATCTTGATTTTGCTGGCCCAATCTACGGTAAAATGTATTTGATCGTGGTGGATGCACATTCAAAATGGCCAGATGTTTTTCAAATGCCTTCTGTTACCTCAGCTGCTACCATTTTAGTCTTAAGGAAGCTCTTTGCTCAATATGGCTTGCCAGCAGCCATGGTCTTGGACAATGGGACTCAATTTACATCGCATGAGTTTCAATCCTTCCTTAATGGATTGGGCATCCAACACTACAAAACAGCTCCTTATCATCCAGCCTCGAATGAGCTGGCAGAACGGTCTGTGCAGACATTTAAGAAGCACTTACTGTCCACTCTGAAGCAGGTCAGAATGTCTCAGGAGAAGCTGCTGGAGTTCTTGACCATGTACCGAACCACAAAACACGCTACCACCGGGCTGTCCCCAGCTTTTCTTATGTTTGGAAGGCATCTCCGCACCAAACTTGATTTGGTTCGTCCACAGGAACAGTCACCTACGCCTTCTCCGCCAGGCCGTCCTGGATTCCATGCCGGTGATCTTGTGTGACTTCGGAATTACAGAGTTTTGCCTCAGTGGCTTCCTGACATTATTGATGGACCTCTTGGAAGAAGAATGTACCTTGTTCGCCTAGAGTATGGCTTTTATGTTCGATGCCACCTTTCGCAATTGAGAAAGCGCATTTGCCTGCCATTAGAGACAAACCTGAGCTCTCTTTCTAACCTACCACCAGATTCTACTCAGGACTCTACTGGTGACATATGGCATGGTGTCTGGCATGATCCCACAAGTTTACAACCAAACCCTGAAGCAGTTGGTGACCTTATTCCTGAGGAGACCGGACATGTGCCCGGAGTTGCAGAGACTGATTTGTCTGTTGGATACCCACTGACTGACTCTACCTCTCCCTGTGCTGTGGCACTTCATAAGTCTGCCCGCCAAAGACATTAAATCCCTCTTTGGTAAAGCACTGAAACCTTACGGGACATATTGGAGGTCAGGAAACAGAGACAAAGGGCTTCATAAGTGATGTGGGAGCCACAGAACTGAGTTGGAGCTACTACTTACTGAACTGATCCTGCTTGCCTTGTTATTTTATGTGTTGAGTATTTTGTTCTCTGGTTATGTTTTTTTTTTTTTTATGGGAAAAATGGGAGGTGTGATGTTTGTGCGCGATTACTGTGTGTCAGCTTAGGCTGGCAGTGACCCTTGACCCTTTTTCTCCTGATGAATGCTGGAGGAGGGGCTGTACCAGGAAGTCAGTCATGGTGTGTGTGTGGGACTGGAAGTGGCCGCATGATACTCAGAGGGGATTACATCTGGTAACGATAGAAGCCTGCTGTATTAAGACTGCATTAACAATGTCTTCATGTTCCTGAGCGAGTAATAAACCCTTCCTTGGTTAAGAAGGGTGCATCCAGCCTGTGTGTAACTTGTTGAGTGAATACTGGCAGCATTGCTAGCAGCACCTTGGGAGACCCCACATCAAAGGGACATAACGGCTTTAAAAAAAGGCCTGGATTCTTTCCTTAATGTAAATAATATAACTGGGTACTAACATTTTTAGGTAAAGTTGATCCAGGGAAAATCTGATTGCCTCTTGGGGGATCAGGAAGGAATTTTTTCCCCACTATAGCAAATTGGATCATGTTTTCCTGGGGGTTTTTGCCTTCCTCTGGATCAACTGTGGGTGAAGGACAGTGTATATGGGATTGTATGGTTATATATATTTTTTCTATTTTTTTTTTTTATTGGTTGAACTAGATGGACTTGTGTCTTTTTTCAACCTGACTAACTATGTAACTATGGTCACCGCACAAGTTTCAATCCAAACATCAGAATTTCACAGCCTACACCTTTGCAATTGTCTATTTCCATCCTGATCATGTCTCTAAAAAGGTCATGACTTTTCTAACTTGTCCGCATGAATCCTAAATCTGTTCTAAGTTTGTTTAATTTACCCATAATACCCATCATGCGATTTAACCACTTCAAGACCGCCCGCCATCATATTACGGCGGCCGTTTGAAGTGGAATACCATTGTTATGGTAGCAGATAGCTACCATAACCCCAGTATCGTTTCTTTCTGCCGGCGATTGTGCACAAGATAAAAGTGGTCTTAGCGGCGGATTCACCGCGAGATCACTTTTATCAGCGGCGGGAGAGGTGCCCCCCTCCCGTCGCTTTCCGGTCATCTGTGCCGCTTGCCGGACCCGCCAGCAGTGGCAGAGATGATCGGGTCCTCTCCCCCCAGTGTCCGAGAGCCGAGTAAGCGGCTAAAGCCACTTACTCGGCTCCATAACATGGTAGGGCAGAAGCAAGGTCACAAGTCATTTCCGCCCAATGCTCTTAAAGGGCCCATTTTTTTTTTTTGCTCTGTCATTTTTTTCAAATTATTTTTTTTTTTTTTTTTTTGCATTTTACTGTAAATATGAGATCTGAGGTCTTTTTGACCCCAGATCTTATATTTAAGAGGTCCTGTCATGCTTTTTTCTATTACAAGGAATGTTTACATTTTTTGTAATAGAACTAAAAGTGATCAAAATTTTATTTTTTTAAAAAAAGAACAGTGTAAAAATAAAAATGAAAAAGTAAAATAAATAATTTTTTAAGTGTCCTGTCCCCGTGAGCGCGCAGAAGCAAACACATACGTAAGTCCCGCTCACATATGAAACCGGTGTGCAAACCACACATGTGAGGTGTCGCCGCGATCATTAGAGCGAGAGTAATACATTTAGCACTAGACCTCCTCTATAACTCAAAACTGCTAACCTGTAGAATTTTTTAAACGTCGCCAATGGAGATTTTTATGTTGCAAAGTTTGTCGACATTCCGCGAGCAGACGCAATTTTGAAGCATGACATGCTGGGTATCATTTTACTAGGTGTAACATTATCTTTCACACTAGGGAAAAAAGTTGGCCTAACCTTACTGCTAACTATAAAAAAATGAATTTTTTTAAAAAAAATCCCGCTTGTAAGAAGGCTGCGCAAATACGGTGTGACAGAAAGTTTTGCAATGGCCGCCATTTTATTCTCTAGGGCGTTAGAAAAAAAATATATAATGTTTGGGGGTTCTAAGTAATTTTATAGCAAAAAAAAAACTGGTTTTAACTCGTAAGCACCAAACGCCAAAAAGAGGCTCGGTCTTAAAGTGGCAGTTCTAAGTCGGAACTATTGTCGGCAATGGAACCATTCAAATCGGTGTGACTCCGACTTTGGGGTGCCGCACCGATTTGAAAAAAGGTTCCTGCACTATTTTTTGTGAATTTAGGTGCCTAGACATCTGTACATGAAGTGGCACAAATGTCAACCAGGTAGCACCTGCAATCGTGCTGACCTGCTACTTTGAAATCTTGCTACTTCAAGTGAAGTAGCACGATTTTTCAAAGTAGCATCAATGCGAACCAGGAGGGAAGCAAACAGTTGTTTCTCTACCAATGCTGTAGTCTTAACAGTATGTTTAGGCTGACTGCTGTCTGCTCTTAGGCATGAATTCCCTTAACAAATTTGATTAAGAGATTGTGTTTAAGATATAATGTATGTATATATATATATATATATATATATGTACACCCCTCACATTTTATAAATATTTTATTATATCTTTTCATGTGACAACACTAAAGAAATGACACTTCAACAATGTAAAGTAGTGAGTGTACAGCTTGTATAAAGCCTCGTACACACGCTGCGATTGTCGTACGACCGCATGTCCAGTTTTTTTCCAAAATCGGCTGTCCGTGATTTTGTCTATTGTACTGACGGTAGTGAAATTATCTTTTGACAAAGGCGAACGTAGTGACGTGCTACGAGCGTATAAAGAGGAAGTTCAGTTGAATGTGAATTGTGAATTACGAATGCAGGTTTACACGAACGAACACTTCCGGGTCGTTCTTGGGTTCCGAACATGCATGTTTGTACTTTCAACTTTTGTTTGTCCAACTTCTGTACAGATGAGCCTAAAATCGGACAAGGACTTATCGGCAGACAAAACATTTCTAGTCTGCTCATCCAGCTTTTGTTGGACGATAATTGAAAATCGGCTGTCGAATGGAGCGTACTAACGGTGAGATTATTGGGCGACAAGATGTTGTACAAAAATTTTCGGCCGATAATTGGACCCTGTGTATGGGCCTTAACAGTGTAAATTTGCTATCCCTTCAAAATAACTCAACACACAGCCATTAATGTCTAAACCGCTGGCAAGAAAAGTGAGTACACCCCTAAGTGAAAATGTCCAAATTGGGCCCAATTAGTCATTTTCCCTCCCTGGTGTCATGTGACTCATTAGTGTTACTAGGTCTCAGGTGTGAATGGGGAGAAGGTGTGTTAAATTTGGTGTTATCGCTCTCACTCTCTCATACTAGTCACTGGAAGTTCAACATGGCACCTCATGGCAAAGAACTCTCTGATGATCTGAAAAAAGAATTGTTGCTCTATGTAAAGATGGCCTAGGCTATAAGAAGATTGCCAAGACCCTGAAACCGAGCTGCAACACGGTGGCCAAGACCATACCTCGGTTTAACAGGACAAGTTCCACTGAGAACAGGCTTCACCATGGTCAACCAAAGAAGTTGAGTGCACATGCTCAGCATCATATCCAGAGGTTGTCTTTGGGAAATAGACATATGAGTGCTGCCAGTATTGCTGCAGAGGTTGAAGGTGTGGGGGGTAAGCCTGTCAGTGCTCAGACCATACGCTGCACACTGTATCAAATTGTTCTGCATGGCTGTCATCCCAGAAGGAAGTCTCTTCTAATGATGATGCACAAGAAAGCCCGGAAACAGTTTGCTGAAGACAAACAGACTATGACATGGATTACTGGAACCATGTCCTGTGGTCTGATGAGACCAAGTTAAACTTATTTGGTTCAGATGGTGTCAATGTGTGTGTGGCAGCAGCCAGGTGAGGAGTACAAAGACAAGTGTGTCTTGCCTAAAGTCAAGCATGGTGGTGGGAGTGCCATGGTCTGTGGCTGCATGAGTGCTGCCGGTATTGGGGAGCTGCAGTTCATTAAGGGAGCCATGAATGCCAACATGTACTGTGACATACTGAAGCAGAGCCTGATCCCCTCCCTTTGGAGACTGGGCCACAGGGCAGTATTCAAACATCATAACAACCCCAAACACACCTCCAAGATGACCACTGCCTTGCTAAAGAAGCTGAGGGTAAAGGTGATGGACTGGCCAAGCATGTCTACAGATCTAAACCCTATTGAGCATCTGTGGGGCATCCTCAAATGGAAGGTGGAGGAGCGCAAGGTCTCTAACATCCACCAGCTCCGTGGTGTCATCATGGTGGAGCGGAAGAGGACTCCAGTGGCAACCTGTGAAGCTTTGGTGAACTTCATGCCCAAGAGGGTTAAGGCAGTGCTGGAAAATAATGGTGGCCACACAAAATATTGACACTTTGGGCCTAATTTGAATAGTTTCACTTAGGGGTGTGTTCACTTTTGCTGCCAGTGGTTTAGACCTTAATGGCTATGTGTTGAGTTATTTTGAGGGGACAGCAAATGTACACTGTTTTACAAGCTGTACACTCACTACTTTACATTGTAGCAAAGTGTGATTGTAGCACAGTGTCATTTCTTCAGTGTTGTCACATTAAAATATATAATCAAATATATACACAAATGTGGGGGGTGTACTCATGTTTGTGAGGTACTGTATATATATATACAGTATATAAAGCCAACATATCACCCCCTTCCTGCCCAGGCCAATTTTCAGCTTTCAGTGCTGCACTTTGAATGACAATTATGTGGTCATGCAACACTGTACCAATATGTCATTTTTTGAGACAGATTGAGCTTTCTTTTGGTGGTATTTAATCACCACTGGGTTTTTAATTTTTTACTAAACAAAATTTCACATCACATCAGTGAAGAAAAATTACTTATTTGCTAAATTTTATAACAGAGACTAAGAAAAATTATTTTTTTTCAATTTTTCTTCACTGATGTGTGCTAATGAGGCTACACTGATGGCTACCGATGAGGTAGCACTGATTTGCACTGACGAGGATGCACTGATGGTCACTGATGAGGCTGCACTGATGTGCACTGATGGGCACTGATGAAGCTGCACTGATGAGGCGGCTCTGATAGGCACTGATGAGGTAGCTCTGATGGGCACGGATAAGCCTCACCGATGGGCACTGATGAGGTGGCACTGACGGGCACTAATGCCAGCACTGATGGGCACTGGTAAGCTGCACTGATGGGCAGTGATTGGCATTGATGGGGCTGCACTGATCATCAGGACACTGATGATCAGTGCCTTGATTATAAGCATAAACAGCATGCTGACAAGCTTGCCAGTTATTGGCACTCCTTTCCTCATACAGACACAGCGCGTGAAGTAAGGACTGCCAATTACTGGCAAGTCTGTTAACATGTGACTGGACGCAGCTGATCACATGGTAAAGGGCCACTGAGATTGGCCTTTTATCCTGATCTGTGATCAGCTGTGTCTAAAGGACACTGGTCACAGAGCATGGCCGATGCATGCCGCAGGGGGTGGGGTTCTGGGAGGACGTCTATGGACGTCCCCTCAGAACTATAATACCACGCTGTAGCTGTCTTTTGGTTATAGCACAGTACTGAAGTGGTTAAAATACCTGTCTATTTAGGTTTTTGCATCCCATTGGGGAGATTTGCCTTACTTTCCCTAAGATGCAACCCTCCAAAAGTGCAGGGTAAATTCCAATTTAGGCAACTTTCCCCACAGCAGATGATAGATTTCTTCTTTATTCCTATTCTGGAGACAACCATGACATTTTGGATTGCATATCATTTTTAGGGATGGGCCGAACACCCCCCGGCTCAGTTCGCACCAGACCATGCAAACGGACAAAAGTTTTTAAATCAATCTTTTATTTCAGGAGCAGTGATTTTAATAGTGCTTAAAGTGAAACAATAAAAATGAAATATTCCTAGTCTGCCTGTAAAAGAGCGCACCTTCGTGATGTTTAGAACAGTGCCAGAGCAAAATGACATTTGTAAAGGAAAAATTGTCATTTAAAATCACTTGTGGCTGTAATGTATTGCCAGCTCTTGGCAATATAGATAAAAAAATTGCGTAGGGTCCCCCCCCCCCCCCCCC
>BLSH010225006.1:97549-129903 GCA_018402905.1 Glandirana rugosa
GAAATAAAAAAATTGCGTAGGGTCCCCCCCCCCCCCCCAGTCCATACCAGGCCCTTTGGGTCTGGAATGGATTTTAAGAGGAACCCCATGCCAAGATTTAAAAAAAAAATTAACGTGGGGTTCTCCCTAAAATCCAAACCAGACCCTTATCCGAGCATGCAACGTGGCCGGCCAGGATGGGGGGGGCAAGCGCCCCCCCTCCTGAAACGTACCAGGCTACATGCCCTCAACATAGGGAGTATGGGTGCTTTGGGGCAGGGGGGCTCTGGGGACATGAGCCACTTCTCCACAACCCTGGGCTGTGGTTGTGGGGGTCTGCAGGCAGGGGGCTTATCGGAATCTGGAAGCCCCCTTTAATAAGGGGACCCCCAGATTCCGGCCCCCCCATGTGAATTAGTATTGGGTACATCGTACCCCTACTAATTCACCAAAAAGTGTCAAAAAAGAATAAAACACAGGAGACAATTAGGGACAAGTCCTTTATTAAAAAAGAAAAAAAAAGTGTCCCCCGTTGTAATCCATCGTCAATCACGGCGCGTGACTGACCCAAAAAAAAAAGCTGCAGCAGCTCTTCCTCCATGGGAGGGCTCCCGCCGTCTGTATGCTCTATGTTTTGACAGTTTATTTATATGGAAGGGGCGTGGCCGCCCGGCGACGTAAGCGCGTGACCTGCCCCCTCTGACATCACATGACGTCAGAAGGGGCGGGGTCGCTCACTTACGTCACTGGGTGGCCCCACCCTGCCATATAAATAAACTATCAAAGAAAAAAGCGTGCAGACGGCGAAGTCACTGCGAATGCCCCATAATGTTCTAAATTCGACAAACGGGTGAACACCCGATTTTTGGGACGAACTTATGTTCGACTCAAACCGTGGGCCCATCCCTAATCGTTTTATGCTTTAATGACAATGGTCTCTATGACATACAAAAGGGTAACAAGATATAAACACTTTCACACTTAGATATATTAATATGTCACAATATTAGATAACAAATTAAAATCATAAAATTCTCTCAGGAATTTTTCCAAATAAGTAAAACTGTGTTGATTTACTGACCTTACCATCCTTATAGAAATTTCTGTTGGTTTAAATGGAGGGATCCTCCCCATAGCCCATAGAAAAATAGGCCAGGGATGGGAAAAATTACCCCCAGAGATCTCTGCAGAAGTTCTGACATTTATCAGCAAGTACCTCATACTTACTGGTACTTTCTCTTGTAGCCGGCATCTAGAAACACTAACTGAGCAGGCACAATTTTATTACTCCATGATAAAATCAGGCACTCATGTAACAATTTGTCTGTTTTGAAATATTAAGTATATCACAAACAAAGAGACATTCAGCTTTTTATTCCAGTCTTTCTCAACCCCCGAAACCTTGAAATATTTTCAGGTCTCAGGGAATCTTTACTCAAAATAGTTATACTTACAGTTTGTGGTACATTGGTGTGACCCCTAAATTGTAGAATGTTTTATATATTGCAAAAAATAATATGGCATACCCAACATATTTGATGCCACAGACAGATCATGTTTACACCCTCCTACTCTACACCATCATTTTTAGTGAAATTCTTGAAATTAAAAAACCATAAAAGTAAAACATACAGTATAAATTCTGGTGTCCCTTAAAGCGGTTGTATACCCAATTTTTTTACTTTTACCTAAAGGTAAGCCTACAATAAGGCTTACCTGTAGGTAAAATGAATGTCTCCTAAACCTGCATGGTTTAGGAGATATTCGCTCTAAATTGACGGGCAGCAGCGCACCTGCGTGGGAGTGGCGTCTTGCCGGAGCCGCGTACCCGGAAGGGTCCCCCGAGGATGGAGCATGTTGGCTCCCTCTGCGGGGACCGAGCATAACCATCAGAGCTTTGTTCTGAGGTAAGCATTTCATAATGAGCTAGTATGGGGTGTATACTAACTCATTATGCCTTTCTCTTACAGGTTTTTTTTTTTTATACGGGTATACAACTGCTTTAATATTAGTGGTCATTGTAGGTGAACTCACCATTGCGCACTGCAAAATAAAAACAAAACAGGTTTTTGCCTGTTTTAGCATTGATAAACCAAATACATATTTAACCACTTGCCCACTGGGCACTTAAACCCCCTTCCTAAACAGACCAATTTTCAGCTTTCAGTGCTCTCACATTTTGAATGACAATTACTCAGACATGCAACACTGTACCCATATGCAATTTGTGTCCTTTTTTTCACACAATTAGATCTTTCTTTTGGTGGTATTTAATCACTACTGGGTTTTTTATTTTTTGCGCTATAAATTAAAAAAGACCAAAAATTTTGTAAAAAAATGCATTTTTCTTAGTTTCTGTCATAAAATTATTTTTTCTTCATAAATGTATACTGCTACATATCTTTGGTAATAAAAAAAACCCAAATCAGTGTATATTATTTGGTCTTTGTGAAAGTTATAGAGTCTGGTAAAAAATGTGTTTTAACCTCCCTGGCGGTATGATTATATCAGATTTTCGCGTCTCAAAGCGGCACATTGTTTCTCATAGAAATTTGGCATTTTATATTGTATGCCTGAATTCTTAGGAATAACTCACTTAAATCTGTCCAAACAAGAGTCTAGTAGACATCCCGGTTATGATAACGTTTGAAACACGAAATCATAAATTATAATATAATAAATAACTGTAAATAATTTTCAATAATAATAATATAATAATAATAAAATGTATTCAAAAATGTAATCAAATAAAAAACACAGAAATTTGTTCAGTTGCAAAATTGCCGCTGTTGTCACTTTCAGTGTCTGATGCCGAATTTCCCCACAAATCACTATCGCTCAATTCTTGCGATCTTATTTACTATCGCTGTTTTCTTGCTGGTCAAAAACCGCTTTTCATGTAAAGGGACACTTTTTGGATGCCATGGACATAATCAAGTTTCCAGGCAGAAAGAATAGCATATATAATATAAAAGTGCATGCAGGGCACTGGACAAACCACTAGGGACAAAAGGGATGTGAAATGATTTCATACAGTAATGTAATCTTACAGATTACTATAGTATACTGTATGTGTTGTGTGTGTTTCACATTTTGAATTTGCCGCCGGACTCCACCCCATGATGCTCGCAGGGAATGGAGCTCGGCATCACAGCGAATCGGGCGTAAAACACAGCCCGCAGACACAGCGGGGGGGACATCGCTGGATCCAGGGGACAAGGTAAATAACGCTGCCTGTATCCAGCGATGCAATCCTGAGTGTGGCTCGGGGTTACCGCTTTTGGTAATGAAAATTCACCCTGAGCCACACTCGGGAATACTGCCAGGGAGGTTAATTGATGATAGTGCCAATCATTAAAAACTGATCACACCTGATGTGCTGACGGCCTATCTCATTTCGTAAGACACTAGTAAGCCAGGAAAGTACAAATACCCCCCAAATGACCCCTTTTTGGAAAGTAGACTTTCCAAGCTATTTAGTAACAGGCATGGTGAGTTTTTTGAAGTTTGTCATTTTTTCCCACAATTCTTCTGCAAAATGAACATTTATTTTCTTTTTTTTCACAAATTGTCATATTAACAGGTTATTTCTCACACACAGCATATGCATACCACAAATTACACCCCAAAACACATTCTGCTACTCTTCCTGAGTATGGCGATACCACATGTGTGAGACTTTTTCACAGCCTGGCCACATACAGAGGCCCAAGATGCAGGGAGCACCGTCAGGTGTTCTAAGGACATAAAATACACATTTACAGTCAGGTCCATAAATATTGGGACATCGACACAGTTCTAATCTTTTTGGCTCTATACACCACCACAATGGATTTGAAATGAAACGAACAAGATGTGCTTTAATTGCAGACTTTCAGCTTTAATTTGAGGGTATTTACATACAGATCAGATTAGAATTGTGTTCGATGTCCCAATATTTATGGACCTGACTGTAATTTCTTGACTACCTCTTGCACTTTTGAAGGCCCTGGAGCACCAGGATAATGGAAACGCCCAAAAAATTACCCCATTTTGGAAAGTAAACACCCCAACGTATTCTATGAGGCATTATGAGTCTTTTGAACATGTTTCCAGTAGTTTTTGGAAAATGTGTAAAGAAAATTAAAACACATTTTGTTTTACACAAAGTTGTCAATTTATACAATAATTCTAACACATAGCATGTACATGGCAAAAATGACACCCCAAAATACATTCTGCAACTCGTCCTGAGTATAGCTATACAACATGTGTGAGCCATTTACACAACCTGGTCACATACCTCTGTATGCATGGAAACATGCAGGGAGCACCAACCTATTACACTTTTGTGAGGCACTGCAGTGGCACTGATGGGCACTGTAGTGGAATGGATGTAGCATGAATGAGAACTGATGTGGCATGGATAAGCACTGATGTGGCATTGATGTGGCATAGATGAGAACTGATGTGGCATGGATGTGGCACAGATGAGTACTGATGTGGCTTGGATGTGGCACGGATGAGTGCTGATGTGGCACGGATGTGGCACGGATGAGCACTGATGTGGCATGGATGTGGCATGGATGAAAACTATTGTGGCATGGATGAGTACCGATGTGGCATGGATGAACACTGATGTGGCATAGATGAATACTGATGTGGCACGGATGAGAACTGATGTGCCATGGGTGTGGCATGGACGAGAACTGATGTGGCATGGATGAGTACTGATGTGGCATGGATGTGACACGGATGATCACTGATGTGGCACGTATGAGCACGGATGTGGCATGGGTCAGGCATGGGTGAGCGTGAATGAGGCATAAATGAGCCATGGATGGGGATGGATGATCCATGGATGGGGATGGATGAGGGTGGATGAGCCATGGATGGGGATGGATGAGCCATGAATGGGGATGGATGATCATGGATGGGGATGGATGATCATGGATGGGGATGGATGAACATGAATGAGGATGGATGAGGCAGAAATTGGCACAGATCAGCACTGCAAGCACTTCAGATCTAGCTCACAGAGCTGCTGCATTCGATCTCTCCCCTCTCCTCGCCCACTGTACTGATTGGTACGGAGAGGGGAAGAGCTGCATTGGGCATGTGCCAGCTTGTTGGCAACTGATCGTTCCACCATTGGACGAAGCTATCACGTGGTAAAGGGCCGATGTCTTTAGCCTTTTACTGTGATCTGTGATCACCAGAGGACCCGGTGGTCACGGATATTCCCAGATGCATCATTCTTGCAATCTATTTACTTTGGCTGTTCATATTATGAGAATATTTAAGATCCTTATTTGCAGACTTCACAGCATCCCCTATCCCTCTATATTCTTTAATTTATGCTTTCCATAATACCTTATTCACTCATGATTTAATATGCTAAGTAAAACACTAAATACTTGTGTTCTTAACATCTCTTAGTACATTACACTTAACCAAAGAAAACATATATTACATATAATTAGACATAACATATGGTATATATAACAAGTAAGATGACTGCTTATTTGTGTTACTGATTGTATTTTAACCCATATCTTATCCTATTGATCGTTAGCACCTGTTTGGTATAATTGTTACTTATGCACTGGACCTTATGCCTGCAAAATCCTTAAAGAGGAGCTACAGTCAGTTTTTTTAATTAAAATTCAGCAGCTAATAATGTAGCTGCTGGATTTTAATAACTGGCCTTTACCAGTCCAGGAGTCCTGTGCTGTCATCACCCGGGTTGGTTCTTTGCCGATCTTCGGGTCCCCAGTGCCAACATCCTGACAGAAGGAAGACGGCTGTGACTTCCTGCTGTTTCACAGGTGGCTCCCCACTGCGCATGTACGAGATGTGCTGTGCTTTCACATTGGTCCCACAGCGTAGGTGAGAAGAGAGTAAGTAGGAGCGGGTACCTGTCAGAAAAAGGTACCCGTTTCAAAAAAAAAAAAAGTTGCAATAGTAGAAGAGCAGGCAGGGAGGAAGAAAATAAGTGGAACTTCTCCTTTTAAGTGAAGTGCCACTTTAATTATGTGCAAGTGTACATGGAAAACGTGATGCTGTTTAAGGGCCCATTTACATTTTTACTTTATGCTAGCACATCCATGTTAACGTGTGTTATTTGAATGGGCTGGTTACGCACCAAAAAAAGGTGCGTGTAGCATTTATGGAAGCAGTGCATATAAGTGTGTTGCTCCAAGCTGTGAAGCAAGATATGTCCATTGACAAGATGCGTTGGTGTACCATTCAGAATGAATTGCACTGCAACACACAATCACATGTAACTAGTAGGGATGAGCCGAACACCCCCCCGGTTCGGTGTGCACCAGAACACAGCAAACAGGCAATACATTTGTGCGAACATGCGAACCCTATTAAAATCAATGGGACTCGAACATGAAAAATCAAAGGTGCTCATTTTAAAGGCTTATATGCAAGTTATTGCCATAAAAAGTGTATGGGGACCCGGGTACTGCCCTAGGGGACATGTATCAATGCAAAAAAAGTTTTTAACTCAATCGTTTTTTCAGGAGCAGTGATTTTAATAATGATTAAGGTGAAAAAATAAAAACAAAATATTCCTTTAAATATCATGCCTGGGGGGTCCCTTTAGTATGCCTGTAAAGTGGCGCATCTGTGTGATGTTTAGAACAGTGCCATCACAAAATTACATTTATAAAGGAAAAATTGTCACTTGCGGCTGTAATGTATTGCTGTGTCCCCGCAATATAGATAAAAATCACTGAAAAAAAAACTGTGTGTGCTCCCCCCGTCCCTTCGGGTCTGGTATGGATTTTAAGGGGAACCCCGCGCCATGCGCGGCTAGCGGACGGGAGCGCGCCACCACCGGCGCGCTCTCGTGCCCGGCGCACTCTGCAGGAGTGTGCCCGCGGCTCAGGCGGTCCAGATCCCTGCCGGAGAGCCGCGATTGCTGGCTGCAGCTGAAAAATGGGGAACCGCCGATGTAAACGCGACTGTTCCCCGAACTGTCAGGCAGCATGACAGAGATCTACTTATCCCTGTCACTGGGATCAGTTAGATCTCTCATGCTCCTGACAGCCCAGCCCCCTCACAGTTAGAACACGCTCAGGGAACACAGTTAACCCATAGAGCGCCCCCCCAAGTTAACCTCTTCACTGCCAATGACATTTATACAGTAATCAGTGGACATTTAAATGTCTGCCCCAATATCACAGTCCCAATAAAAATCGCAGATCGCCACCATTACCAGTGAAAAAATAAATTGTAAAAATGCCAGAAATGAATTCCCATGGTTTATAAACGTACCAACTTTTGCGCAAACCAATTAATAAACGCTGATTGCGATTTATTTACCAAAAATATGAGGAAGAATATAAATCGGCCAAAACCAATAAATACGTTCAGTAAGAAATATTGTTTTTTTTGCAAAATTGTCGCTCTTTTTTTGTTTATAGCAGTGATCATAAATGATGCAGAGGTGATCAAATACCACCAAAAGAAAGCTCTATCTGTGGTAAAAAAAGGACGTAAATTTTGTTTGGGTACAACGTCGCACGACCGCGCAATTGTCAGTTAAAGCAACGTAGTGCCGAATTGCAAAAAGTGGTCTGGTCCTAACGTGGGAAATCCTTCCGGGGAAGAAGTGGTTAATAAAGGACTTGTCCCTAATTGTGTCCTGTGTTTTTTTCTTTTTTGACACTTTTTGATGAGTTAGTAGGGGTACAATACTCATTCACATGGGGGGCTGGGATCTGGGGGCCCCATTATTAAAGGGGGCTACCAGATTCCGATAATCTCCCGCCCGCAGACCCCCAAAACCACGGGCAGGGGTTGTGGGGATGAGGCCTTTCTCCCCATCAACATGGGGACAAGGTGCTACCCCAAAGCACCCGCCCCATGTTGAGGCATGTGGCTTTGTATGGTTCAGAGGGGGGGCACTCACTCATCCCCCCTCCAGCCCTGCCAGGCTGTATGCTCGGATAAGGGTCTGGTATGGATTTTGGGGGAGACCCCCACGCCATTTTTAAAAAAAATTTGGCTCAGGGTTCCCCTTAAAATTCACACCAGTCCTGAAGGGCCTGGTACGGACTTTGGGGGGACCCCCACACCATTTTTTTAGATTGTTGCACGGGGTTCCCCTTAAAATCCATACCAGACCTGAAGGACCTGGTATGGACTTTGGGGGGGACCCCCACACCTTTTTTTAAAAATGTTGGCACGGGGTTCCCCTTAAAATCCATACCAGACCTGAATGGCCTGGTATGGATTTTGGGGGGCCCTATGGCAATTTAAAAAAAAATGTATGCAGTATATATATATATATATATATATTGTATATACTATATACTGTATATATATATTCTTACACTGCCTCTATACACTGTACACTGAATGAGCTGTATATAGTCTACACTGAATGCAGCGCATGTGAGCGGCCTTATATAGTGTGGGCCGAGCCCCCTGAGCCATGATTGGCCAAATGCACCCTGCCTCTGGCCATCATGGCTCTTGCAGCAAAGTGCGCTGTGATTGCCCAAAGCATGCAGGCCATGTGCATGCTTTGGCCAATCAGCGGGTATCATTTCCCGCAGTCTCACACTGCATTATGGGGCACTCGAATTTGGCGCGAACAGCCCATAATGTTCGAGATTCGTGAATGGCCGAACACATGATGTTCGAGTCAAACGTAAAGCAGGCTCATCCCTAGTAACAAGTGTAATGATGCATTGTGGAAGCATGCGTAACCCTAGTACAATTGTGTAAATGAGGACCCAACCAAATATCGATATGATTTTTTTTTTCTCTGTTTGTGCATTTTGTAAGTTGTTCATTGAGAAATAAAAACTGTTAGTTGGATTATAATTTTTTTTTCACAGGATTAATTTTTAATGCACCCTTACATTGAAGTGATTGTAAAGTCTCATTTAAAAAAAAAAAAAATAAACATGTTATACTTACCTTCTGTGTAATGGTTTTGCACAGAGCAGCTGGGATCCTCCTCTTCTCAGGCCATTCTTTATAGCTCCTGGCCCCTCCTCCTATTGAGTGCCCCCTCAGCCAGCAGCTTGCTACAGGGGGCGCCCAAACCGAGTCAGAGCCCCCTCTCTACCCTGATTGGCTGACTGACTTTGATTGACAGCAGTGGGAGCCAATTGCGCCACTGTTGTGTCTCAGCCAATCAGGAGTGTCCTGCATGGCTAACACACTCGCGGACAATGCTGGAGAGAGATGGGGCTCAAGTAAGTAATTGGGGGGTGCTGGGGAGGCTGCTACACACAGAAGGTTTTTTATCTTAATGCATGGAATAAATAGAGTGTAGCGCTCACTGGAGAGTGAAAATATAATGTGTAAATAGTCAGAATCAATTAAAGGAAATCAATCCTAACACAATATCGTGTACATATTCCGCACAAAAAAACTCATTAGTGTAAATCAACATTCAAAAGTGGAAAAGTGCTAATATAGATTTAAAGTTGGTAAAAGTGATCACTATATAAAGCAAAAAATATACTCCTCAAATGACATAATGTCCATATTGTTGATAATTAATTGTGTTTGTGCTAATAGTAATGATCAACATAAATGATCTAATTGTCCCAACTCATAAATGACAAAGCCTTGAAGTGAACTACAACAATGTTCATGAGTGTCCAGACGTATTCAGACGAAGATCTTTATGGTCATGCACCCAATAACAAACAAATGCACTTACCAGAAAGTGGTGATATTCAAGTCTGAATATAATATTAATTCCTAGAGCCACAAGGTTGATTCCTTTCCTTGGAGGTCCTCTAGGGGGGACTGTGATGTCCTAAGTAGCAGACAATACCACTGGACTGGATCTTGCTTCAAATTTTCAGCTTTTTTTTTTGGCAGCCTCTGACGCGTTTCATTTGCTAAAAACATCTGGGGTTTTTTAGCATCTATGTGGTAACCACAGCACAAAATGATGTTCCTGCTCACTTCTGCTAATGCGGGGTTTAAATATTTCAGTGAATAGCCTCTAGTTCCCCTTGCCATAAAATGTGTTGATATCTTGGTTTAGAGTACACGTTCAATATGTGTCAAGGGAAGGAAATATCTTTCAGCACTGGTTGCTAACATTCTACTGCCATGTAAACTGTCTATGGCTAGCTTAAGGAAGAATGTGTTAACATTTATTATTAATATAAGAAAGGTTATAGGCTGCATGCTTCCAATTTTGGTTGGATCTCGAAATGCTTGGGGACTACACTGGCATTTTTTACCAGCCTCTATGAGTTTTGAGTATGCTAGTTAAAGGTCTAGTTGACTAGTTTGGTTTAAAAAAGAAGTACTAATGACTAGACTAAAATTACATTTATCACATCTATTAAGATGACACAATTCAAACCCTAGTGGGCTTATTTTACTGACATACAATATAATTTTTTAACCTTTATTAAAATGTGGCCACTGCTGAGTCTTTATGGGAACTAGGTTACACGTTATTATTATAGTAGATGAGCACAGATACCTTCACAAATGTGGATCTGCAAAGATTACATTATGAAAGATTTATTTATGATACATATTTTAACAATGGCTTGGAGAGATGGAGTTCCTAGCAAAAGGGCTCAATGCCTGGGAGCTTGTATGCATTATTTATTACCAGGGTGTCTATAGATAGCTGATCTCTTTTATGCTGAAGTTACCCAGCTTCATTTTTTTTATGGTGGTTACAGGTGTCAGTACACATAGGTACATAGGCACTTTGCTCAACGCTGCATGCAACCTGGATGCTCTAAACTGGTGCCAAAAGTGTTAGTGAGTAACAACAGCTGCATTCACCAGAGGGAAATATTTCTTCATGTTGGAATTCAGGCATATGAAATACAGATTCTTTCTTCCAATCCCAGACACAGCAGAAGTTCTTCAGTACAGAAATCCATAGATATGTACAGTGAGGAAAATAATTATTTGATCCCCTGCAGATTTTGTAGTCTGGAGTTCCATGCAAGATTTCGCCTCATGGGGTAAGGATGATCATGAGAAAAGCGAGGCACCAGCCCAGAACTACACGGGAGGAACTTGTGAATTATCTCTCGGCAGTTGGGACCACAGTCACCAAACAAACCATTGGTAACACAATACGCCACCATAGATCGAAATCCTGCAGCACTCATAAGGTCCCCCTGCTCAAGAAGGCACATGTACAGGCCCGTCTGAAGTTTTGCCAATGAACATCAAAATGATTCAGAGAAGGATTGGAGAAAGTGCTGTGGTCAGATGAGATTAAAATTGAGCTCTTTGCCATTAACTGAACTCGCCGTGTTTAGAGGAAGAAAAATGCTGACTATGACCCTAAGAACACCATCCTTATAGTCAAGCACAGAGGTGAAAACATTATGCTTTGGGGCTGTTTCTCTGCTAAATGTACAGGCCAACTTTGCCGCATTGAGGGGTCAATGGATTGGGCCCTGTATTGTAAAATCTTGGATGAGAACGTTCTTCCCTCAACCAGAATACTGAAGATGGGTCGTGGATGGGTCTTCCAGCATGACAATGACCCAAAACATACCACCAAGGCAACATAGGAGTGGCTCAAGAAGAAGCACATTAAGGTCATGGAATGGCCTAGCCAATCTCCAGACCTTAATCCTATAGAAAATGTATGGAGGGAGCTGAATCTTTGAGTTGCCAAGCGACAGCCAAGAAATGTTAAGGTTTTAGAGAAGATCTGTAAAGAAGAGTGTACCAAAATCCTGCGAGATGTGTGCAAACCTGGTAACCTCCTACAAGAAACGTCTTACATCTGTGCTTGCCAACAAGGTTTTCTCCACAAAGTACTAAGTCATGCTTTGCTTGGGGATCAAACACTTATTTTACTCACTGAACTGCAACTCAATTTATAACATTTGTATCATTTGTTTTTTCTGGATTTTTGGTTGATATTCTGTCTCTGTCATTTAAAATACACCTATGATAAAGATTATAGACCCTTCATTTCTTTGTAAGTGGGCAAACTTACAAAATCTGCAGGGGATCAAATAATTATCCCCCCCCCCCCCCGTATGTTAAAAGGCTGTATCAAAAGGAAAATGCTATATACAGTTGTGCTCATAAGTTTACATACCCTGGCAGAATTTATGATTTCTTGGCCATTCTTTAGAGAATATGAATGATAACACAAAAACATTTCTTTCAATCATTCTCATGGTTAATGTTTGGCTGAAGCCATTTATTATCAATCAACTGTGTTTACTCTTTTTAAATCATAATGACAACAGAACTGACCCAAATGACCCTAATCAAAAGTTTACATACCTTGGTGATTTTGGCCTGCTGACATGCACACAAGTTGACACAAAGGGGTTTGAATGGCTATTAACCCCTTGCTTACTGGCCACTTAAACCCCCCTTCTGCCCAGACCAATTTTCAGCTTTCAGTGCGCTCACACTTTGAATGACAATTACTCAGTCATGCATCACTGTACCCATATCATTTTTTGTCCTTTTTTTCATACAAATAGAGCTTTCTTTTGGTGGTATTTAATCACTTCTGTGTTCTTTATTTTTTGCGCTATAAATGAAAAAAGACCGAAAATTTTGAAAAGTGCATTTTTCTTCGTTTTTGTTATAAAATTTTGCAAATTAGAAATTTATCTTCAAAAATTTAGGCCACAATTTATACTGTTACAAAACTTTGGTAAAAATAACCCAAATTAGTGTATATTATTTGGTCTTTGTGAAAGTTAGAGAGTCTACAACCTATGGTGCAAATCACTGAAAATTGATCACACCTGTTGTACTGATGGCCTATATCATTTCTAACAAGCCAGCAAAGTACAAATACCCCCCAAATTACCCCTTTTTGGAAAGTAGACATTCCAAAGTATCTAATAAGTGGCATGGTGAGTTTTATGAAGTTGTCATTTTCTCCCACAATTCCTTGCAAAATGAAGATTTTTTTCTTTTCAACAAAATTGTCATTGTAACAGGTTATTTTTCTCACATGGCATATGCATACCTCAAATTACACCCCAAAACACATTCTACTACTCCTCCTGAGTATGATGATGCCACATGTGTGGGACATTTTTACAGCCTGGCCACATAGAGAGGCCCAACATTGAACTAGCACCTTCAGGCGTTTTAGAAGCATAAATTACACATCTCATTTCTCAACCACCTATTACACTGGTGAATGCCCTGGAGCACCAGGACAATGGAAACGCTCACAAAATGATCCCATTTTGGAAAGCTAGCACCCCAACGTATAATCTATGAGGCATAATGAGTCTTTTAAATGGTTCATTTTTTCCAGAAGTTTTTGGAATATGTGGGAAAAAAAATGAAAATGCATTTTTTTTACACAAAGTTGTCCATTTATAAGGTATTTCCAACACATAGCACGTACAAAGGAAAAATTACACCCCAAAATATATTCTGCTACTCCTCCTGAGTATGGCGATACCACATGTGTGAGACTTTTACACAGCCTGGCCATATACGGAGACCCAACATTGAACTAGCACCTTCAGGCGTTTTAGAAGCATAAATTACACATCTCATTTCTCAACCACCTATTACACTGGTGAAGGCCCTGGAGCACCATGACAATGGAAACACTCACAAATGACCCCATTTTGGAAAGCTAACACCCCAACGTATAATCTATGAGGCACAATGAGTCTTTTGAACGGTTCATTTTTTTCCAGAAGTTTTTGGAAAATGTGGGAAAAAAATGAAAACGCATTTTTTTACACAAAGTTGTCAATTTATAAGGTATTTCCAACACATAGTATGTACAAAGGAAAAATTACACCCCAAAATACATTCTGCTACTCCTCCTGAGTATGGCAATACCACATGTGTGAGACTTTTACACAGCCTGGCCACATACAAAGGCCCAACATTGAACTAGCACCTTCAGGTGTTTTAGAAGCATAAATTACTCATCTCATTTCTCGACCACCTATTACAATTCTGAAGGCCCTGGAGCACCAGGACAATAAAAACGTCCACAAAATGACCCCGTTTTGGAAAGCTAACACCCCAACTTATAATCTATGAGGCATAATGAGTCTTTTGAACGGTTCATTTTTTTCCAGAAGTTTTTGGAAAATGTGGGAAAAAAGTGAAAACGCATTTTTTTTACACAAAGTTGACCATTAATAAGATATTTCCAACAGATAGCATGTACAATGCAAAAATTACACCCCAAAATACATTCTGCTACTCTTCCTGAGTATGGCGATACCACATGTGTGAAACTTTTACACAGCCTTGCTACATACAGAGGCTCAACATGCAAGGAAGACCATCAGGTGTTCTAAGGGCACATAGCATGCACATACCAAGAAGTACACCCCAAAATACATTCTGCTGAGTAAAGGGTAAATAAAAGATTACCTGTGGTTTTAGTATTTCAGCTGTCCACAGGAGGATAGCATTGGTCCAGGCAGCAGGCAGGGACTTGGTCAGCTACAGCGAACACAATTGTCCAGGCAACCGACAGCGAACACAATTGTCCCGGCAACAGGCAGGAATACTGTCCATAGTACAGGCAGGGATACTGTCCATATACAGTCCAGGGTCAATGCAGGCAGAGATAGTGTCAACAGTGCCAAATCATTGGTCCTGGTAGTAGGACAGCGAACACAATTGTTCAGGCAACAGGCAGGAATACTGTCCATAGTACAGGCAGGGATACTGTCCATATACAGTCCATGGTCAGTGCAGGCAGAGATATTGTCAACAGTGCCAAAATATTGGTCCTGGTAGTAGAACAGCAAACACAATTGTCCAGGCAACAGGCATGAATACTGTCCATAGTCAGTACAGGCAGCAGGCAAGGATACTATCCATATACAGTCCAAGGTCAGTGCAGACAGAGATATTGTCAACAGTGCCATAATATTGGCCCTAGTAGTAGGCATAAACATGGTCCATAGTCCAGGTAGCAGCAATGGTGTGGTCAGTACATGCGGCAGGCAGAGGCATGATGGCAGTAAGTCCTACAGGCAGCAGGCAGAAGAAGGGCCTCGGTCAGGACTGAATGGGGAAGGGGTAGAGGCTTCTCCCACCCAAATCTCTTTGAAGCCTCTGAGTCTTTAGACCCTAATCTGGGAGAGAGAAAACAAAAACAATGTTTTCTTCCAGAAAAAACATTCTGGAGCCCCACACATATGTGAGACCCCTGTGTTGTGAATCCCACTACTCCAGTTGCAGCTTATAAGATCAATCCAAGAGGCACGCAAAAAGCATGGTCAAACAGTCCAGGGTCGGTTCCAGATGAGGCAGAAGTATGTACACAATCGATAGGCAGAAGCATGTTCGAAAAACAAACCAGGGTCAGTTCGAGAGCAGACAGAGGTATGTACAAAAGCGGCAGGCAAAGGGGTGGTCAAATAACAAGTCAGGGTCAGTTCAAGAGCAAGCACTGGCATAAGGGGTGCGAACTCTAATGGGAATTGAGGAATCATTAATAATTGACTAGGGTGTGATAACACCGGAAGCAGTCACCTATGCAAAGACCTGCTTGGGAAGGGCATTGGGCACAATAATAAGTGGTGTCTCTTCTAATTCCTCCTTTTTTCTGGCGTTTTTGGCCTGTTGGTTTAGGGGGTATTTTATCTGGGAAATGGCGCTCTGAGAGTCTGCTACACACATCGGATCTAATATTTTCTGGTGGGCCGTTGGGGTATAGAAGTGTGGGAATGATATCCTCCTGGTAGCCAAGGAAGGATTTGGGGTTTATGATGGATTGCGATATAGGACATAGGTGTTGTATATAGCCAAATGAAAAAAATAGAGTGCAACTTTTTTATACCAGTGGTATGTTCTTCTGGTAGATAAACAGGGCTCCAACATTTGATCGTTTAGGTCGATTCCTCCCATGTACAATTGTACTTTTCTAAACCTCATGTTGACGAGTCTTTGAGGAAAGCCCATCCGATTTTTTCTGGCTGTGCCACATGCTGGCGTATTCTTCCTGTAGAAGTTCCGGAACAGGGGCAAACTGGTATAAAAATTATGGACATACAGGTGGTAGCCTTTGTCCAGGAGCGGGTAAATGCGTTCCCAAACGATTTTACCGCTTGTACCTAAATAGTCTGGGCAATTAGGGGGATTCAGCTGGAAGTCCTTCCCTTCGTAGACTTTGAAGGCGTAAATGTACCCCGTGGTTCGGTCGCACAATTTATATACTTTCACCCCATAGCGGGCCCTTTTACTGGGGATATATTGTTTCATTCTCAGCCTGCCGCAAATTTTCACCAGGGATTTATCAATACATATAATTGGGGGAATATTTCTGAAAAATAATGGAGAATTGGGCAAATCTTATGAAGCCGGTCATTTGGGGCATTTCAGGGAGTGCACTGGGTATTATCGTTAAAATGGAGATATCTCATGATTATGAGAAATCTTTTCCTGGGCATTAGTGTTGAGAATACCGGCATGTGGTAGATGGGGTGGGTGGACCAGTAGGAGCACAGTTAATTTTTTTTGTTAAGACCCATGCAGAATGTGAAGCCCAAAAAAGTTTTGAACTCTTCCACCGTTACGTCTCTCCACTCAAAGGGACGGGCATAATATGAGGTTGGATTATTCTGGATGAATTGCTGTGGATATAGGTTGCACTGGGCCGCAATGGATTGTAGCATGTCCTCCGTAAAAACCAAATAAAAAAAATTAATGGGAGAGAAATTTTCTATGTCCACCTGGACTCCTGGCTGGACAGTGAAAGGGGGAATCCTAGCTTCTCCTGAATTAGGAGGAAGCCACAAGGAGGGCTGAAGTGAATAGGGAAGGCCGGCATGGGACCTAACCCTTTGGGGCAAAAGTACTGCGCTGCTGGCGAATGGCACTGGGGTGCTAGTGGATGGCACTGGGGTGCTGGTGGCTAGCACAGCGGTGCTGGTGGATGGCACTGGGGTGGTGGTGGATGGCACAGCGGTGCTGGTGGACAGTATTGCCTCCTCACCAACGCGCCTTCGTCTGGCGGGCAAACAATATTCCTCATCTGAGTCCAGCTCTGATTCGCTACTTGAAACCGGATCATAGGCCATATCAGACTCAGGCTCAGACTCAGAGGAACTAGCAGGAGAGAGCTCCCCGTTGCAAGAATATTGTAGGCCGCCTCAACAGAAAAATACCTTTTTGCCATTGTTGCAGCACTAATTGGCACTGATGACACGTATGGCACTAATGAGGTGATGGGCACTTATGGCACTAATGACATGTGTCACTGATGGGACTGATGTCAGGTGGCACTGATGACAGGTCAGGTGGCACTGATATGTGGCACTGATGACAGGTTAGGTGGAAATGATATGTGGCACTGATGTCAGGTCAGGTGGCACTGGTGACAAGTAACACTGATGGCACTGACAGGTGGCACTGATGACAGATCAGGTTGCACTGACACGTGGCACTGATGATAGATCAGGTGGTACTGATGACAGGTCAGGTGGCACTTTATGACATGTGGCACTGATGACACGTGACACTGATTGATGGCACTGATGATATGTGGCACTAACATGTGGCACTGATGACAGGTCAGGTGGCATTTTATGACACGTAGCACTGATGACACTTTGATGACTTGTGACACTGATTGATGGCACTGACAGGTGGCACTGATGATACGTGGCACTGACAGGTGGCACTGATGATATGTGGCACTGACGGATGGCACTGACAGGTGGCACTGATGATATGTGGCACTGACAGGTGGCACTATGATGGGCAGTTTTTGGGCACAGTAGGGCTCAAATCGGTAGTGTTTACTACTCACTGTAATGCTGGCATCACAAATTGCTCACTCTCTCCTCACACAGCTGTGTCTGTGTGAGGAGAGAAAGCTGGCAACAAGAGATGATCACGTGGTAAATGGCCGCTGTGATTGGCCATTTACCACAATCTGTGATTGGCTGTGTCCAAGGGACACAGCGATGACAGATATTTCGGGCTGCTCGCAAAGGGAGCATGCACAGGGGCGGATGTCCGTGGACGTCCGCCGGACAATTGAGATCCATGATGTTGCCGTCTTTTGGCTATAGCGCGGATATGAACTGGTTAAAGGTAACCATCCTCACCTGTGATATGTTTGCTTGTAATTAGTGTGTGTGTGTATAAAAGGTCAATGAGTTTCTGGACTGACAGACCCTTGCATCATTCATCCAGTGCTGCACTGACGTTTCTGTATTCTGAATCATGGGGAAAGCAAAAGAATTGTCAAAGGATCTGTGGGAAAAAGTAGTTGAACTGTATAAAACAGGAAAGGGATATGAATAGATATCCAAGGAATTGAGAGTGTCAATCAGCAGTGTTCAAACTCTAATCAAGAAGTGGAAAATGAGGGTTTCTGTTGAAACCATACCATGGCTGACTCTGAGTATTTAAGAAGGCCTGCCCCCTGTCAATCCTGCTTGGGGATTGGTCAGGGCTCCTTAGAACACTCCAGATGGCCCCATTCATTTCCCAGCTCTCTGACCAGAAAAGAAAGAAGTGGGAGGTTTTGGTGACCTCATCTGTTAAGTCCACCCAATCCTCCATGAGCCTCTCCTCCCAGCCCAGATCAAAACATTCAGGCCTGCACATTACAGTCAGGCTTGACTAAATTTATCTCTCCTAGCCAAAACCCTGCTAGAAAATGCACCTATACTATGGGGGTGCAACACATACATTGAAGCGCCAATGTGTACAGTGTTTAAAACACTGAAAGGAAATTTCTAAACCTCTGAAAACTGCCATTGCATTTTCTTTCACGTGCACATTCTGCTCCTGCAGGTGAGAGGCTACCTAAACCGGACAAAGGAAAAATGCGCTTCCACAAGATTGCAAATGTCAATAAAGCTTTGGACTTCATTGCCAGCAAAGGAGTGAAACTGGTGTCTATTGGTGCTGAAGGTAGGTAGTAGCCCTGGACTGGTAAAATATTCAATTTTTTTAAAAAAAAGAATGTTCTTTTCCTTTTTATTTTAAAGTGTAACTCCATTTTTGTGGGGAAAAATATCAAATAAAAATATATAGCATATACAATTCCTACACAAGTCATATTGCAATTGAATGTTATTAAAAATGACATTTCATTACTATTTCAATCTGCAGCTCTGCAATTTTCTGTAAAATGCAATATGGCAACCTGGAGGCATTGTGTACACAGAAGACATGCCATTTTCTGCTTGTGTAATTGTCTTTGTCGTGATTTTTCCAGAAGTCTGCACTACGATACAAGTCAGATTTTGGACAACCCCTGCCAAAAAATTTTTATTTTTGGTGAGATACTCCCTAAGAAAATTACATCCAGAGGGATGTAGACCGTGCCACTTTTCTCATTAGAAAACCCACAAGAGCAGCAGCTGATTGAAAATGATAAAATCTCTTCCATTAGATTCACTCTGAACATGGACACAGACAAACAAACAGCTATTTCTTCAGAATAACAAAAGGCAGGAATCTGTAGCAAAATTTGTTCTCAACAAAAGTGGAGTTACTCTTTACACATGCATGTAAAAGAGATACGTGTGGTGTCTTTTTTATTGTTTTCTATCAGTTATAGATGTATAGTACATGGAAGAAGCCATTTTAGAGCACTTCATACACATGCTAAATATCCTGCTTTGCAGGAATAAAGGACTTCTGAATTGTGAGTTAGCATCTGCTAATGGCTAAATCCATAGATCTGTAGATGTAAATGTAAGATAAAAATATTACAGTGACCATGCGCAAGGTCATCCTTTCCTAGGTCAGGAATGAGGAAGTGTGAGTAAGCACCTGTTGAGGAAAAGGCATTTGCAGCCCAAAAAAAAAAAATGATCAAAATGTTTAAGGGTCTGTTCACACTGCCACGACAGTTGCCACACACTAAACTGTAGTGGTTTAGTGTGCAGCAGCTGTCCATGCTGGCTGCAGTGAGCCTTGCGGTAGGGGGCAGTGTGATGTGTGTTTTAGTGTTTCATACAGTTCCCTTGTTTTGTTTTAATGCAACTATTTCATGTGTATAAAATGTAATGCAATACAGTGACAGGCGCTTCAGTGCTGTATACTTTCATAAATTGCAGCATGTCTGCATTTAATCGCAGCTCACTGCAGCACAGCTCCGGTGTGTTTTACAGTGTGAATATAACACATAGAAACAATTCTTTTCTGTGTGTCCTGAACTGTGAACTGACCCTAAAAGATAGGGGGGAGGGCCAGAATTATGCAATAATTAAAAGGTGAGTGAGGGTCCTAATTCTTCAGGCAGGTATAATAGGTATAAATGAAAGCATCTCTGTATTATTGTTTGCTGATTTATTTATTTATTAAATGCAAGCATTGCAAACACCTGAATTTGGTATCAGCCTCTTATAGCCCTTGTACAGCAGAGCTCAACCTGAGATAGGAAAAATCATCACAAGGAGCCAATCGGTTGTGCAGTAGTATAAGATGCTTGCTGATATGAGGAAAGAACAGTGTCAGAGAGATGAGCTCATCAGCCTGCTGCTCTCTCTTGTACATCCTATTTTCTTATCATTTTCAAAGAGGATTCACCCATCAGTATACAACATAATAGGTAGGTTCTTAATACAAACAACGTTTGCTCGTGTTATTTAAATCAATCAAGGTTCACCTGTCATCATCAGCATATAACATAATATGGAGAGATTGCAATGAAAAACACAACTAGTTTGTCACATTTAACAACAAACAAGACTTAACCATGTTACACATAGGGTGAATCCTCTTTGAAACTGATAGCCTAATGCTGTGAAATGCAGACAGACAAATGTCCAGCAAACATTTGAATAGCATAGTGAATCCTTTACAAATAGACCCCTCAGTGTACTATCTGTATACTCCTGGTACATGAAGCAGTTTAAGGCAAAAGGTTAAGATTAAGGTTAAGGCAAAATGTTGGATTGCTTCCATAAAAATCTCTTTATTCTATTCAGGAGGTAAACCATGGGCAAAGTCAGGCTATATCTATTTATGTGGTTTTTATATCTGTAATGAAATCATGAAACTTTTAGTGAAACAATCTGATGTGCTGATTTTTGGGTTTCATATATTATTAGTTTAAATAAAATTGCTTTGGTGTACTTCTCCCACTACTACTAATTCATACTGGATATTTGGAAGCCAATTGACTGGATCAGAACAGTGGTGGCTGGTGTTTTTCTTTTGTGGGGGGCAGAAAACAACCACCCCTCCCCGGGCGGCACTACCCCCCCACGTCTGCCGGTCAGTCTGGCACTTACCCAATGTGGGTGGCGGGCGGTGGATTGCGGGCAACGACCTCGGTGTCCTCAGCGTGGCGGGTGCCTGGCGTGGGCTGCGAGCTCCGGTGTCCTTTCCTCCACGGCTTCTGCCGTGAGTGTCCTCTCTGCTCTGCACCCTGAGCCCACCCTTTTTTTAAGTCTATTAGGGCCTCTGGTTCTAATCACATGCTTCAAAAAAGCACTCCCCCCATTGGAATCCATGCATCCGGTGTCCTGTATGTAGATTGGGGGCACAGACGCATGGATGGGGGGGCGGTGGTGCCCGTGCACCCCTAATGGACGGGCCACCACTGGATCAGAAACCTAGGGGTGCTAGTCAGACAAGGAGGAGATGCAGTCAGATAAGACCATTATTTGGTTTTGACAGTCTTGCCAGATGACATTAAATTGATTTTAATAAGATGTAGACATACTGTATAGCACTGCTTTTATAAGAAAATTATTCTGTGTTTGACCTAGATATTGCAAAATCTGTCTGTAGATAGAGAAGGATTGTTGTACCAGATGAATGACTTTTACAGTTTTGGTTTTCTTCAACAGCTCACCTTAAAATATGTCCCTAATGTAAATAGTAACACAATATGAAAAATGAATCTGCATTTAAAATCCATAATAAACTATTTTGGTTTTCAATTATTTTCCCATAGAAATTGTTGATGGAAATTTGAAGATGACTTTGGGTATGATCTGGACAATTATTCTGCGTTTTGCAATTCAAGACATTTCTGTTGAAGGTATATGTTAAGTGTATCTTTATATATTTGAACCCATTACATTCATTGAGTATGATTCTAATGCTAAATTAAAGATCACTACAACACTACAACACCTTTAGCATGGGTGTCTCTGGTGAATTGCTCTAACCTGTCATGAGTGGATATTTTGCCTGTAATACATGCACCCACTAAATTGCTTTAGCAACCTAATTTGTTTTATTAAGCAGGAAAATCATTGTATATAATAACAATAGTGTAACAATGACATTTTCAATCTTACAGTTTTCTTAAAGCCCAGCTCCAATCCAAAAGGATAAAACCTTGAGCAAGAAAGGATGGACAGATTTTTTTTTTTCAAAGATTCTTTATTTGATAACTATGAGTAAAACATTTAAATAAAACATTTTTGGATAAGGACGATTTGCCCCACATTTCCTGTATGAAGATGTGCTGCTCCCCACTGTCAGAATACAATATCTCAGTACAAGGATTCCCCATCCACATTGAGTGGATGGGGCAATCAAGTCAATTTTTTCCTTCAACCCACTGGCTGAATGAAAAAAAATGCTTTAATCTATGGGTTGCCTCGGGTTCACTTTCCCTGTTTCCGAAGAATTTAATAGCTGTAATACTTTTTTTCTGGCTTTAATATGATTTTCTAGTGCCAATAATCATCCAATGTCTTTGCTGAGAATAACTTTTCTAGCTTTACAATACTTCATCTGCTGAATGGAGGAGGATATGTGGGGCATGTGGAATGTCCAAGTTTATTCCTAAGCAGCAGAAGCACAAGATTGTTCCCTGGTGTCTCATTTGCTTTTACAAAAGCAATATAGGCAGCCATTTTACTTGAATATTATCTTGCAGCTATGAGCATGTTTTTGTAGGGATGACTCTAATGAGCTGGGTTAAATTACTAAAATGAGAATTATGGGGTATACAAAGAAAAACAAAAAAAAAAAAACATACCACTAGTAGCTGATTCTGGATCATAGAATTTGTAAGTGTACCCCTATGGCCCAAAGGAGAAGTAAGCCAAACTTCTCTTTTAGGCTGGGTTCACACTATCCGACATTTAAATGGTCCGACTTTGATCCTACTTTGCTATGTGATTTATGGTCCTACATAGGGTCAAAGTCGGACCGATTTTCTGTGAACAGGGATCCAACTTTGATCCCGACAATACCAGGCACCTTGTGCTCTGGGGATCTTGAAGGGGAACTCCACGCCAATTTTTTTTATAAAAACGGCATGGGTCCCCCTCCAGGAGCATACCAGGCCCTTTGGTCTGGTATGGATTTTAAGGGGAACCCTGTCCCAGATTTAAAAAAAAGTCGGACCAGTTAAGATGGCTCTCATAGGGAATCAATGTTATTGTGACGTAATGCGACTTGTGCTCCTAATGTCGGTCCGAGAATTGGACTAGTGTGAACCCAGGCTTAAGGAATAAAGATTGTCTACCTAGCAAGTGAATGTTCACTTTGCTTAGTAAATATAGTTATGCTCACTTTGAATAACAAATAATGAACAGCAGCTGTGTATGGTAGCCAATCAGCCTCTAATTTCAGCTTGTTCAATTAAGCTTTGACAAAAAAAGCTGGAATCTAATTGGTTGCTATGCAGAGCTGAACTGGGTTTGGAACTCTCCAGTTTTAGTAAATTAACCTCACTGTGTATGATAGACAGTAATTTCTGTTCAACTCTACACTAAGTTGTGTTTACATTTGCAGTTCAGTTTGGCAATTACATAGTATAATTTTCAGTGAAATTCCTATTTAGGCTTATATAACTTTACACACATTAAATGTTTTGTCATCCTGTCCTGCCCAAACTGAGATGGTTGAAGTGTTCTAATATTTTGTAATATTTAGTATTTAAACAATGCTCTTCCATCAGAGACATCTGCCAAAGAAGGCTTGCTGCTGTGGTGTCAAAGGAAGACTGCCCCCTACAGAAATGTTAATGTGCAGAATTTCCATATCAGGTAATAGTAGCTGCAGGAACATCATCCTTCATCGGTCCTTTATATTGAAATTTAGTTTTTTGGTTTTTTTGCTAGAGCATTTGTGGGCACCAAATATACAGGTACCAACATTTTAAAACAAATTTCAAGAACACTGCTATTGTTTTGGTTAATTCGTTTTTGTACTTTTGTTGTATTTTATTCAAAGGGCCATCCAAAGACATCACAGAAAACAATATACTGTAGATTATTATGCCTTATGAACATTGGTGCTTAGCAGCTCCTGTGTGCTGAGGCGTAAAATCTCTTTTACTTTCTAGCACTCAGGGAGCCACTTGTAATGCAAACAGCTGCCAATACAAGTGAATGGCTGTACATCGTTATGCTCATTGTTTACCTGAGCACTGCCATGTAAAGTCATTCACTTGTATGTAAGCACCTGTATGTAACACGTGAGTTTCCCTGCCCACTCCCCCTCTTTTCTTGAGCATCATAAAATGCTGAGGATTTATGCCTCAGCGTGCAGGAGCTGCTAAGTGTCCATGTGCATGAGGCCCTTGAACTTTAGCTGCCATAAAAAAAAAAGGACATGCAGCCATTACTGAATACCGAGAACAACAGGGACTTACATCGGTGAGCCATGGGAAGCTATCTTAAAAATTTCCAGCCTATTTGAAGTATGCACTTAGGACATATGAAAAATGTTTTCATGGAATGAGCCTATCTTGAGCTTAATCCAAACATTTACAAATGTTGCCCAGACATTGGGGTGATTTATCAAACTTACCTTTTTTACTTAGCTTTTGAACTTGGTTCTCACTTTGAACACACATTCATCTGCAGAGTATCTAATATTGTCAATTTTATTTTGATTTACAAGTTTATTAGCTTTTAAACTCTTTTTTTTTTCATCTGTTTTAACTGTCTATATATAGCCATTGTTTCCAAATTAAACATTTAATAGATAACCAAGGGAAGGGTTCCCGGAACAAAATAAGTTAGCTAAAGAAAAAGCACAGCAGAGCTGCTTGCTCTCTGGCAATGGATAAAGGCACTACATTAAGTTCAGTAAACAAACAGCAATTTCAACAGAGCTGAAAGTTGAATATGTCTAAAGATAACTACACTGCCACCTGCTGGCTAGATAGAAGACTGCAAGATGTTAATTTGCAATATTTCATATTAACAACTGAAAATGTCAATGGAAACCATGTTAGTACAAACAGCCTTTTTTAGGAGCCAAAATAAAAAATGTGTTCAGATTACATGTGATTGTAAAGGATGTTTATTATTTTTTCTTATAACAAAAATGTTATACTTACGTGCTCTGTGCAATGGTTTTGCATCTCCTGGAGTCCCCCACCGGTGCTCCTCCCTGTGCCAGGTTCCCCCTCTAGCAAGCCACTTCATAGGTGTGTACTTGTGCAGACTATATCCTGAGCCACACCTGCTCCCTTGTTACTGATTTTCATTGACAGCAGCAGGGGAAATGGCCCCACTGGTCTCACTGAGTCCAATGACAAGGGAGAGAGAGCAGCGCACCTGCTCTCAGGCACAGCGCTGGATTGAGATCAGACTCAGGTAAGTATTTAAGGGGGTCGGGGGACAGCTGGAACTATAAGGTTTTGTACTTTAATGCAGAGAATGCATTAAGGCTTAATTTTACAGTACCTTATTTTTTCACAATGGACTAGATATCTACCTGTATACTAGAAACAACACATTACAAAGAATCTAAACAGATACTCTTAGCATAATAAAGCTGACTTATATAAAAAAAACAGAGCAAGGATAGAGCTGCTGTCAATAGCAACCATGTTCCTTATTTCATATGACAGATCATGCTTGATTGGTTGCTATAGAGAAGAGCTTTACTTGTATATATATATTGTTCTAGTTTGTATATACGCAATCCCAAAATGTTGTTAACTGTTTCAAACAAAACATGAACTAGCTTTATGGTTATGAGAACAGCCAAAGCATGCAATAAGAGGTGACTTACAAGCTGCCACAGGCATAATTATGTTGTACAAATGAATCTATCAGAGACAAAAAAGCACATTATGAAAGATTTTTTGAATGCTTCAGCACTTCTGACTGGCAAAAGTTGCCAAATGTACATGTAATAAAAACAAATTCCCCCCTGGGAACCATGGATCAGTTTCCGCAAGTCCCAGTCATATAAAGCCTTATTACAGAAAGGAAATTAAGCATCTCCACAGCCTGAAGGCTCTAAACCTTGACAGACCATGATAGTACTGGGAGCTGGACCCTTTCATATGAAAAAGTTGGACAGAGATGGAGAGGGCTGCTGGTGGCGTCCCCACCCCCTCTCTTTCGCTTACTATCTCCCCTCTACCCCCACCCCCCCTTTTTTTCTCTCTTCTCTTCCCACCCCCCTTCCCTTTCTCTTTTATATAGGATTCAGGTGATGCACAATAGCAAGGATCTCTTGGGGCTCCCCATCAACAAAATGAAAAATTAGCTTCTAGATTAAGTTGCTAAAAGATCTCCAGATTTAGGTTAAAGTTTGGGGGATCAGGTGTGCTTCACTGGGCCTCATTAAGAGGTTATTAGATATAATATTTTGCTGAGAACTTGTTTCAGATACGCTGATCTATCATTTCACAAAAATGTGTATTCTTTAAGAAAACAGAACTGGAGAGATGTTATACTGAACAATGTTATACTGAATAAAAAGGTCATTACATATGTATATGCTTTTTCTGTTGACAAGAAATTGTTTATGGATAAAAAAAAAAAAAAAATTCCCAAACCATTATCATAAATTTTAGGATGCACTACTGATTGACACAATATTGTATTATTAGTTTGTGATGTTCAGTATCAAAGAAGGCTTTACTTTCTACTCCCTAAAGTTATGTGACTTGTACTGCAGCGATATCCAGTAAGCTTTTATGGAATCTGCTTACCAGGGAGAATGACAGAGTGCATCTGCTTGCATCAATCAGAGCCACATCTATTTTTACCATTCAGTGTAGGAAACTAACATGCATACCATTTACAGTATCTAAGAATAAATGATAAAAATTGACCCAGATCTACAATCTAATACATTATTTGTAGTTCATAAACGTTTGTCAATTTAAAAAGTTTTCCTAGTTTTATTAGTTTACCTTCAATTACAGAAGTCTCTTTATTTGCAATATGAAAAAACAAAAAGATGTTATGCTGCTTAGTAATTTAAAGTATATAATTTTCTGCAACGTTACAGGGGTACTTTAGGGCCCATTCACACCTAGGCACGTAGATTGCAGTAAAGTTGGTAATGCACACATGTAGATGTGAATGGGAAACGGTTTTCCCTTTAAAACACTCTAAAACTCTTTAAAAATACTAAAGTGACTGGTGGCCAATGTTTTCCACCCCAAAAAGACTTGAGGATTCCACCTTGAGGTTTAAATTCTAGCCACCAAAATAACCAGGGAATTTCACTAAGCAGCCTCTTGGGAGTAAGATGGTTCTACAGTATCATCAGCATGACAATGGAGGTCAACTATTTTTAAATCATCCCTTTCACAAAAAAAAATAAAATAAGGGATTTTATTTTTTAACTTTTTAATTTTTCCAATAATGTTTGCTTTTTCTTCCCTTGTCATGTAAAGCTGGAAGGATGGCCTTGCACTTTGTGCTCTTATCCATAGACACAGGCCTGACCTCATCGATTACTCCAAGCTCAGAAAGGTATACCTTTCACTTTCATTATCTTTTATTTGTCAGTGTAGGTTTTAAGTATTTGTTTATGTTTATGTCATTCTTTCTTCATTCATCAGTGGTGGCTGCATTAGTTTTATTTTTAACTTTAAATAACTCTGAAACTGTGCAAATGTTCAATTCACAAAGAATTGTGCGATAAAAACTACTGCGGTAAAATGTTGATAATGCGTTAATTACAGTGTATTTTCATGTGGTAATTTATCGCATTGAGCTGGTTGCTTAAGGAGCGGGCCGGGAAACCAGCTGCTGTATCCTTAAAAACAGATGACCCATCAGCTGTCAGCGAGTTCCCCGCTGACAGCTGAATGTAAAGATAATATACCAGCAAATAAAAAATTATGATAAAAGACAGTGGGGGGTCCCCCCCAATGGATACCAGGCCCTTCAGGTTGCCATTTTTCTTTTTTAATTTTGGCGCGGGGTCCCCCATAACCGACCCTTATCCAAGCATGCAGCCTGGCAGGTCAGAAAAGGGAGGGGACGAGAGAGCGCCCCCCCCTTCCTGAACCATGCCAGTCCACAAGCCCTTAACATGGAGTGTGCTTTGGGGCAGGGGGACTTCTGCCCCCCACCCCAAAGCACTTTGTCCCCATGTTGTTGGGGACAATAACCTCTTCCCCATGTAGTTGAGGGGGTCTGCAGATGGGGGCCTTATCAGAATCTGGAAGCCCCCTTTAACAAGGTGGCCCCCAGATCACAGGTTCCCCTGCGTGAGGAACATGCGGGGCACCCGCTGACAGCTGATGAGTCATCCGTTGTTAAGGATGTTATGGCCTTAGCAACCAGATATTGGGGGGGATCCCTACTCTGTTTCTGAAAAATTCTGCATGTGATACCGCCAGCAAAACCCTGGTGATATATATTGCATTTTTTCTTACTGTCTGCTCCATTTGCGAATTGGACTTAAGAACTTACTGCATTTTTTTGGCGATATTTACCGGCACTTTTTTCATTTTGCGGTAAATACCGCATAATCGTTATTTATTTTTTTTAGTTGATTTAACTTTTTTTCCCACCTGAAATAATTTATGCTAGTGAGTCACGTGACCGTGTTATCGCATGCGGTAAATGTTAGTGAATTGACCCCCAAGTCACTGAGAGTGAGAGCAGCTGTGCTGAGATCAGGTAGCATCAGGTGGTGGCAACAGTGGGCTGGTTTAGCACACAGCAAGGATTATAATCCTACTATCCAGTGAACAGTTTTTCTTGGTAAGAATCAAATGTATAAGTGAGACACACTGTCTGTTTGCTATACTATTACTACTCTTGACAACAGGAGTAGTGATAGTATACAGTGCACTGTCTGCAGCCATACAGCTACATCGCCTGTCATTGTCATCATCATAATAATCCCACAGTATACGCTGTATACAGTATAATAAGACACAGACTGCACTGTACACTGATCAGCCATAACAATAAGACCACTGATAGGTAACGTGAAAAATATTGATTATCTCATTACAATGGCATCTGAAGTGGGTGTGATATATTAGGCAGCAAGTGAACAGAAGTCAATGTGTTGAAAGCAGAACAGAAAAAATGGGCAAGCATAAGGATTTAAGCAACTTGGACAAGGGTCAAATTGTAATGGCAAGACAACAGGGTGAGAGCAACTCCAAAACTGCATCTCTTGAGGGATGTTCCCAGTTTACAGTGGTCAGAACCTACCAAAAGTGGTCCATGGATTTAAAAAACTGGTGAACCAGCAGCAGTGTCATGGGTGACCAAGTCTCACTGATGCATGTGGGGAGTGAACCTTCCAACCCCCCCCCTCCCTCTTAACTCTTCATAAAAAAGGAAGGAGTGTTATGTAGTCTATATAGAGAGCTAAAACAATTCTAACTGATAAGAGTGCACCACATGCACAGAAAACAGGCAATTATGAACTTTGAAGAGAGAAAAAAAAGAAGTTCATTGTTAGGGTTTAGATTACAACTATTTTGTTACAGTGCTCTGAATATTACATTCTGGAAAGTTTATAAAATATCTAAAACTATTTTTTTTTACAAAATATAAGGTAAATCTAGGTTGAAATAAACACTATGTATCTGTTGATTTTTAAAAATGAATTTCTACAGGATGACCCCATTGGTAACCTCAACACGGCCTTTGATGTAGCAGAAAAGTTTCTGGATATCCCAAAGATGTTGGACGCCGAAGGTGTGTAACAGACACTGAGCAGAGACAAGAAATAAAACTAGTAACAGTATTAGTGAATTTCCATTACAGTTTGTTATCCCTCTCTGCAGATATTGTAAACACACCCAAGCCAGATGAAAAGGCAATTATGACTTATGTGTCCTGTTTCTACCATGCCTTTGCTGGAGCTGAGCAGGTAACAAATACAAATCTTCATTCTTCTGAACATTAGGCAAAGGAACAAAATAACCAAATGCCAAGGCAGAGTGGCTTACTGTAAAGGCCCATACACACTGTCCGATTGTTGGCCAACAACGGTCGTCCAACAGTCTGTTGGCCGATAATCCGATAATTCCAAATGTCTTCCAACAGAAGTCGGACGACGAGACTAAAATACTTGTGTTGGCCAACAAGGTGTTGGCCGATTGTTGGCTCGTGTTTACAGAAGTTGGCCCAACCAACAGCTGGAAGTGCAAACATGCATGCTCGGAATCCATGAAGTGTTCGGTCTTGTAACCGGTGTACATAATTCACAAATCACATTCACCTGAACTTCCTCATTATACGCTCGTAACACATCACAACGTTCCGCTTTGTTGGCTGATTACTTAACTCATGTCAGTACGCTAGACAAAACCGCCAACAGCCAATTTGGACAAAAGTTGGATGTTCTGTTGGCCAACAATCTGCGCATGTGTACGAGGCTTTAGAGTATAGATTTTGAAAGATTTGGGACAGGATCCATCAGTAACATTTCTCCATGAGATTAGTTAGTTATTGCCATAAAAAATAAAAACAAATTATATAACAGTGCTATATTCTACACCTCCCATAGAGACCACCAAGCCATTCACAAGAGTTCTTGCCCCATAAAACCTTACATTTCCATTATAGTACTGCAAACACACCCTCACTCCACTCTGGAGCGAGCACTCTGGAGCGAGCACTGAATGTAATCCACACAAAAATAGGGATAACATGCACACTTTGTAAGATCGTTATTACATTTCTCTGATGTTTCTCAAATAGTGACACTCAACACTGAAAAATATGCATACCTTGTGCCCAATTAGATATTAAAATATAAGATTTAAAGTGAAAATGATATATAAGCAAAGCTACTTTATACAGCTGCAAACTCAAAAAATACTGAATCTTGGAACATGAACCAGTATTTAATATATTATTATTTGTGTGCAGATGGTTTTGGTAAGCAGCATAGCTTGTCAATAAATTACTGATTTCCAAAAGATGGGCAGCTATTTTATAATAGCTATTTAATAATAAAATTATTAAATGAAAATGTATTTTGAAGGGCAGACAATCAGAGAAATTGCTTGCTGTTTCCAAACACTAACTCAAAAATAAAACCATAAGTAGGCAATAATAAGAAATTAATGCAAATAAGTCAAAGGTCAGAGCACACTTTTCCTTGTACTTGGATATTTTTTGTTGCAATTGGTTGTGAAGCATGCCATTGAAATGTAAACTTTTTATACAGGCTGAGACTGCAGCAAACAGGATCTGCAAAGTCCTTGCTGTGAACCAGGAGAATGAGAAGTTGATGGAAGAATATGAGAAGTTAGCAAGTGAGGTTAGTATGTAATCATGCACAAATTCATGAAAAAAAATGTGATATATCCTATAATTGGCTTTAGTTTGCCTATCTACTCTATCCTTTACTTGGATAGATACCTTAAATGTACTTAATATGAAATTAACACTGAAATCCAAAACTGCCAATGATTGTTTTTTTTGGGGTGGTGATCTACAAGCATTTACCACCTCTTTTACAGGTTTTAGAATATTAGTTCTTGCAGACGGGTATATTGCTTATACAGTGCTGAGGAAACTGCCCTTACATTTTCACAGCTTCTGGAATGGATCCGTCGCACTATTCCCTGGCTGGAAAACAAAACCCCCGAAAAAGCTATGAGCGCCATGCAGAAAAAACTGGAGGACTTCAGGGACTACAGAAGGGTACACAAGCCACCCCGCGTTCAGGAGAAGTGCCAGCTGGAGATTAACTTCAACACACTGCAAACCAAACTGAGGCTAAGCAACCGCCCTGCATTCATGCCATCTGAGGGCAAGATGGTGTCCGTAAGTATTAATAACAGCAGTAATGCTACATGCTATACTCATCATTTCATCCTTCAAACTGCTGAACTTAGAGACTATAGAGAAGACTTTAGAGAGGACTATAATTACTTTGCCAATACCTAGAGTAGGGGTGTCAAACTCAATTTCATTGCAGGCTGCATCAGCATTATGGTTGCTCTTAAAGGGCCAGCTGTGTCTGCAAGACTGGATGTCCAGAGCACCCCACTCTCACTTACATCAGATGTCAAGTGCCCCCCACCAACAGAAGTCAAGAGTTTTCCACCCTCTTTTACATCACAGTGCACCCCTTTTACCTTATGCTACTGCCAGGAAGAAGCTGGGGACAGAGCTGGATAGCAGCTGGAGGAGGACCAGAGGAGGGCTGGAGTCAGCTGCCGGAGACTGCTAAATGCTGAGGCCAGGGGAGGTGGAGACAAGGTGGGGGGGGGGGGGGGGCAGAAAGGAACCTCTTGTGGCTGCATAGAAAAGCACAGGATCTGGCAGGGGAGTTCTGTC
>BLSH010225006.1:129913-142969 GCA_018402905.1 Glandirana rugosa
GGGGGGGGGGGGGGGGGCCCCCAGAAAGGAACCTCTTGTGGCTGCATAGAAAAGCACAGGATCTGGCAGGGGAGTTCTGTCCTCCTTTCTGCTGCTGACTGCAAGGTGTGGCTCGAGATGAGGGGGATGCCACAGCTACAGAAGAGGTGCAAGGGGCCACATGAAACATTTACTGTGCGTTCCATGCATGAGCTACAGTCCCAGTTTGCAGTGTGCATAGAACATCAAAATAATACATAGATGTGTAGCACTTTGCTCAATTTTTGTAGGTACCAGAGCTAGTGTGGTCGACGGTGCTGCCATAGCTATCCAACCATGTTGGTCTGTAGAGACAAATATCTCATTGAAAATGCTTGTCTCTGCACCATGTGCCTCACCAGCCCCTTCTCAACACATTCAGGGGAAGGGGGGTGTGTCAGAGAATCTGTCTGGAAAACACCCACAGTCCTGCTCACAGCAGAGGAAGCGACAATAAGTAAACTCTGTCTGAGCTCCACAATAGCAAAAAAAAGTCAATGGGCATGTAGGGGGAGGGGAACGTGTCGCTACTCACTCCAGTTTCCCAGTGGAAGCCAGCTGCCAAGAGTACCAAAAGATTTGTACGCTATGTTACTAGAACACATAACTCAGCATATATGTTTAGGTAATTATCATCACTGAAACCTTCATTTACATGCAGCAATGTATATAAAGGTAGAGAAAATGCCCTGCAGTACATTTCTGGGAAGCCCAAATCTTATCCTTAAATATTTTCTGTAGCCATAGCCAAAATGCATGCTAATGGCTGCATTTCTAGCGTTACAGTTTCTAAGTTCTGATACATAACATACTTTAAACATATTTGCTTTGTACTTTATTTTTTTATATGAGATGTAGAAACCCAACAAATGCCAAAGCTTCTAGTAAGCATCCGGAGCAAAATAAAAGTAGGTAATTTCTGGCTGGGGTTCTAAAAATGGACTCTGACCACCCTGACTCTGAAAACAAGAATGTATTTAATATGATGTATTTGTTTCATTACTTTTATTTCTCACTAATTTGTTTTGCCATAGGATATTGCCAATGCTTGGAAAGGTCTTGAGCAAGTGGAAAAGGGTTATGAAGAGTGGCTTTTACTGGAAATAAGGAGACTGGAGAGATTGGAACATCTGGCAGAGAAGTTTAAGCAGAAGGCTTCTCTCCATGAGTCCTGGACCAGAGGTAAGGGAAGAGTGTTCATCTAACAATAGCTATTTAATCAAATGGATATCATGATGCTATATCCAACTACAGTGTTCAACTTTAACTACTTAACAACCGCCCGCCGTTGTTTTAATGCGGCAGAGTGGCTTGTTTCCACGAATCAGCGCCGTTGTACATCGGCGTGGGAACGAGCCACTGTGCGTGTGCGTGCACCGCCAGAGGCACGCTCACTGCTGAGCAAGAGAGCCAATCAGTGGGTGGGGCAGACTTGATGTCCGCCGGCCACCCGCGATCGCTCCAGAGAGACACAGAATGGGGATCTGCGAGTGTAAACAAAGCAGATCCCTGTTCTGTCAGGGGAATTGAGTGAGATTGTCTGTTCCCTGTAAATGGGAACAGTGATCTCTCTCCTCCTTGAGTCAGCCCAGCCCCCATACAGTTAGAAATACCTAGCAGGGAACGCATTTAACCTCTTGATCACCAGTAGTGTTAACCCCTTCCCTGCCCGTGACATTTATACAGTAATCAGTGGCTATTCGTAGCTTGCTGTATAAATGTCAGTGGTCCCAAAAAAGTGTCAAAAGTGTCCGATCTGTACACCGCAATGTCGCAGTCCAACTAAAAATCGCTGATCGCCGCCATTACTAGTAAAAATAAATAAATAAATCTATCCCCTGTTTTGTAGACTCTATAACTTTTGCGCAAACCAATCAATATACGCTTATTGGGATTTTTTTAACCAAAAATATGTAGAAGAATATATATCGGCCTAAATTGATGAAGACATTTTTTTTTACATTTATTTTTGGATTTTTATTATAGCAGAAAGTAAAAAATATTGATTTTTTTTCAAAATTGTCACTCTTTTTTTGTTTATAGCGCAAAAAATAAAAAACGCAGAGGTGATCAAATACCACCAAAAGAAAGCTCTATTTGTGGGGAAAAAGGACATCAATTTTGTTTGGGTACAATGACGCGCGATTGCCAGTTAAAGCGACGCAGTGCCTTATCGCAAAAAATGGCCTGGTCAGGAAGTGGGTAAATCCTTCCGGGGCTGAAGTGGTTAACATCACTGATACTGAGGTTTCACTGCTCCTCAGCAGAAACACTGCAGCTTCCTGAAGAAGCAAGAAACCATGTTCATGACAACTATTCAACCAGAAATAAGACATAAAGAAGGATATTTGATTCCCACCTGAATGCAGTTTCATGCTTTTAATAGAAAGGATTAAAGCCTAAATTCTTTAAATCTGGATAATTGTTTTAAGGTTATCTAAATCCAAAACCAAAAATGTAGTGTATTGCAGTGTACAATCAGACTAAGAACATTTTCAGCAAATGCAAAAAATACATGTTTATCTTACTTGAAATGCAGTGAATTGAACTGAAATCACAAATAATATCTTCCTTCCGAGCTATCTTCTGTAAACTACTAATTCCCCTACTCTCCATATAATGGAGATTAAGATAGGAAGATGTGATTTTAGTCAAATCCAGAAGACAGCCTAGTGGCTCCTACATTGATAAAGTGAAATGAGTGTAGCTGTACATGAACAAGAAGTGCATTATGCACAGGACTACCTGCATAAAATAAAGGAAAAACAAGTCTGAAAAAGGTAACCCCCCCCCCCCCCCCAAAATCAAGCCCAGTAGATTCTTGTCCACTAATCTCTGTGCCTTGTGCACTATACAGGAAAGGAGGAACTGCTGTCCCAGAGAGATTATGAATCAGCTTCTCTAATGGAGATCCGTGCCTTGGTACGCAAACACGAAGCATTTGAGAGTGACCTTGCTGCCCACCAGGACCGTGTAGAGCAGATCGCTGCTATTGCCCAGGAACTGAAGTGAGTGTATGATGCATCTTTACAGGATGTCTCCAACTTACAATCTAAACTTAATTAACTATTTATTTGGACAACTATGTGGCAAATAAGGGTCAATGTTGATAAGTGTAAATCCATGCACTTGTGGGCTAAAAACATGCATGCATCATAAATTCTAGGAGAACAACTGGGGGGGTCAATGGTTTAGAAGGATCTTGATGTTCTGGTAGATCATAGACTTAATAAGTTTATGAAGCTAGCAACACACTTTCTTGTATTAAAAGAGGTATAAACTCCAAAGAGAGTGAGAAAGAGAGAGACATACAGTATTTTTGCCCCAGCACAAATTATTAGTAAGACCTCCTCAGTTTTGGGCATCTGTTCACAAAAATGATATCGGAGAACTGGATAGAGTGTAAAGAAGGACAACCAACATGATAAGAGACATAAAGAAGCTCAGCTATGAGGAAAGATTAGCTGAACGGAATCTATCTTCTCTTGAGAAGAGGCAATTAGGAGGGATATGATGACCATGTATAAATACATAAGTGGTCCATATAGTGAACTTGGTGTTGAGTTATTCACTTTCAGTTTGTTACAGAGGACAAGGGGAACACTCTTTATGCCTGGAAATAAAGAGATTTAACCTCCACATACAGAAAGGCTTCTTCTCAGTAAGAGCTGTGAAAATGTGGAATAGACATATTCAAGAACTAACTCTGGCCAGTTCAGTAGATTATTTAAGAGCTGAATGGATTTCTAAAGTTACAAAATATAACTGAAGTTGATCCAGGAAATATCCCATTGCCTCTTAGGGATCAGGAGGGAATTATTTTCCTGGTGCTTGAGCAAATTGGATCCTGCTTTATTGTTTTTTTTTTTTTGCCTTCCTCTGGAGCAACTATTGGTTCAAGTGAACTAGTTTTCCTAATACTTAATGAATGTGGTGAAATTGCACTTTGTAAGGAATACTCAGTCATGTGCAAGGAGAATAAAAAAAAACAAAAACATAATTTTTGCTTGCACATGATTGAATGATGACATCAACCAAGCTTCGCTTATTCGTCACTTTAACAGCGCAACTTCCCCAGCAAGGTAGTGTAACTTACATTGCAAGGTGAACAGTTTATTTGGTTTTGGTAAATTAACCCAATTAACCCCAATATAGCAGGACCATATGTTACCTGTATATCCCTAATGACCAAAGTTTAGCAAGATTACCATCCCCCTAACTCAGTGTAACTGTAGATTTCCCCAAGCTACCCTAATCGATGTATGGCAATATTAATTCTCTTGTTCTTTCACTGTAACATTTATACATTTTTTCCTAAAAGAAAATAAAAAAACTGCTGTATTTTAAACATGTTAGCTGCAGTTTGACTTTACTTTATTGCCTATTTAAAGTCCACCTAAAACGACATGTCTATAAAAACTGACCTATCTACAATGCTGCTAATTGCACTGCAGAATGAATAGTGTCACCCTGTTAAAGGATGTATGAAATAAACAGGATCTGTTGCTTGCGTCAACATAATAAATAAAAGTATGTTACAAACGGGGCGCCGAAAAATGGCTATGATTATTCTGTTGACAAACTGCACAATTTGTGCTTTTGCTTATAATTCTAGTCACTCACTAAAATTGAACATTTTTCTCTACAGTGAACTTGACTATCATGATGCTGCCACTGTTAACAGCCGCTGTCAAGCAATCTGTGACCAGTGGGACACTCTGGGTACCCTCACACAAAAAAGAAGAGATGCTCTTGAGGTAAAAAAAATGGCATCTAAATACCACAGTGACAAAACATGTTGAAATTATTATGTGTGCTAATGCAGATACAAAGTATGGAAAAAGTAAAAAATCAGTATGTGTTTGTTATTTTATAGCGCGTTGAGAAGCTCTTAGAAACCATTGACCAGCTCTACTTGGAGTTTGCTAAAAGAGCTGCTCCATTCAATAACTGGATGGATGGAGCAATAGAGGATCTGCAGGACATGTTTATTGTGCACAGTATTGAAGAGATACAGGTAAAAATCACACCCGAATGTATACAAATACAGTGACTATTGCAATGGACTCCATGATATCATTCATTACCTATCTAAGAAAAAACTATGAAAGGGTAACATAATTTGTTCAAAAGCAGGATGGGATTCAGTGATACAGAGCGGGGATTTCCCTGGAGCTCTGGTTAACAAGTGGAAAGACATCTCATAATTGCAAATAACAGCTCAAATGCAGTTTTTATACAGACCTTATGTAGTAATTCCTGCATGGTAGAATTTTGGAAATATCACCAAAAAATTATTCTTCTGACAGCTCACATCATTCATTAATGCATGTTTTAAATATTATTCATTATATATAGTGATAATATTTTAGAGAGGCCCTACAATACTAATGAGCTCAGTTATAAAAAGGGTTAGTGGTCTAAAATGTAATTCTAGTGAATGCATTAAGTTTAGATCTCATTATCTCCCTTATAAAGCAACCAAAAAAGACTTAAATCTTTTTAGTATTTGTTATTACTGACAAACTCCTTAATAGCAAGACCACTAGAAATTTTGTACAATATCTGTTTCTTTTGTTTTTTATTATTATTATGTTCTTTATTGAAGTTTCTCAAATATAAAAAATCAACACAATTCCATCTCCCATAATCCCATCAAAGGGGGGGGGGGTGTTTACATATATTCATTTTATACATTCATCACAAACCCTTCCCTCCCACCTCAACCCACCCCCCGTCCCGACCCTCCCACCCCCACCACCCTTCCTCTCTCTCTCTCTTTTTCTTCTCATTTCACCTCTTCCCTCCTTGCTTCTAATTCTGCACCTGCCATTACTTCCCAATATTGGTGTTTTGTTTTAAACCGCTTCCATCCTTCCCATAGGTCCCCATTTGGATTTCCTTCCTCCTTATCCCACCATCTTAGTTGTTCCATTTTGTATCTGGTTTCAACTCTTTTGAGTCATTCCTTTATTGTTGGACTCTCTGTGTCCTTCCAGTGTACGGGGATTAAACCTTTTGCTGCATTTAGGAGATATGGTGTCAAGCTGTTCTTATATCTGTTAATAGGGATCTCTGTTGCATGGAACAAGCAGACCCAGGGATCTTCTGTTTCTAATGCATTTTTTCAGAGCGTTGTATTTAAATAAAACACTAATATCTGTATTTTTATCACAGAGCCTGATCACAGCACATGAACAGTTCAAGGCCACACTTCCAGAAGCTGACAAAGAGAAGATGTCAATTTTGGGCATCCAGGCTGAGATTCAGAAAATTGCCCAGACCTATGGAATTAAACTTTCTGGAATTAACCCATACACCAACCTTACCCACCTTGATATTGCCAATAAGTGGGAGGCAGTAAGTATATATGGAAATTGTGGGCTATTGATTAGCATAAAACTGCATAAAATTAAAGATTTGTCATGTTATAACAGTAAGATATCTATTAGCCTGGGCTAAATAGTAGACACTAAATTGTAACAATCTGTATATATCACAGCAAATAAATGTACTAGAAACACCATATACAGCTATGTAATTTGAACACAGGTGATTGTGAATGGTTTATGTTTGCTGTAGTTGTGCCTTTCTTAAAGCTACACTTCTGTCAAAATTAAAAATTAAACCTGGAAATTCAGAGAGTGAGCAAAGTCTACCTGCTTACCTGAAATTCAGAGAACGAAGAAAGTCTACCTGCTTGATACTTAATGTGTATTTCCACTTTTGCAGTCTAATTGGGATTACACCTACATTATGTTTGTTAGATGTACCCATTCATATAACATAACTAATTTTATTTGTACAGGCATTGCTGTAGTGCATCGATCCTACCAGTCTTTTTAGACAGAAACCACTAATGGTAGTACAGCAGAACTGTACTTAGTTTCACCAAATGCAGGCCTCTTGCTATTTGGAATAATGCTTTCCTTGGATGTTTGCGATACAGGCAGCAGAGAGAAAAAGTTATTCAGAAAGTACACTCCCAGTGACCCTATGTAGTGTTCTCTGGGTTCTTGATACAACAGGTTCCACCAAATTCACGTTAAAGACAATATGTGGACTTTCTGAGCAAAACATAGTTTCTATGCTTGCTGGATACCAGGATCTTACAGGTCTCACTTGTTGCCTAAAATCGCTTTTTAAAGAGGATATCCGGTCAGTTGACAAAAGATTAAGTCACCAGCTATAATTACTGTAACTGTGGACTTTTAACAAAGGGACACTCACCTGTCCAGGGATCCAGTGTTGTCCACTCTATAAACTGACTTAATTTGTAATAGAAGATTTTGCCACTCAGTATTTCTCATTTGATTTTAACAGGCAAAACAACTGGTTCCCCACAGAGACCAAACCCTGCAGGAGGAGCTTGCCCGTCAACAGGCTAATGAACGACTGCGTCGCCAATTTGCTGCACAAGCTAATGTTATTGGACCTTGGATCCAGACCAAGATGGAGGTAAGTTTAAACACTGTTATTCTTCAAATAGGTAAGTTCTAAACCAGTCATAATAGGTTAATAGAAAAATGAAATTAGTGTGTGTTTTTCTATCATTGTTATATAATTATCTTTTAAATTACAGGAGAAATATTTATGGGCATTTATTTTCATTCCTGTTTAGGAGATTGGTCGCATATCTATAGACATTAGCAGTTCCTTGGAAGACCAGATGAATCATCTCAAGCAATATGAGCAGAATATCATCAACTATAAGTCCAACATTGATAAACTGGAGGGAGATCATCAACTCATCCAAGAGTCTCTTATCTTTGACAACAAACACACAAATTACAGTATGGAAGTAAGGGACAATCTCTTTATTTACTTTCTCCAAGACAGAAAAGTTTTGGATGGAGTTCCTTTGTGTTCAGGGCTTATCATATTGCCTAGACCACGGTTTCTCAACTGTGGTTTCCATGCAACTCTAGGGTTCTTCACTAGAGAGAATCAGTGTTAGGAATGGAAGGGAAGGATGAGGAGGAGGAGTAGGCTGTGTTTTTTAACTGTGTTGACAGGAGTTTGTCCCATATAGAATCCTTGTACTGTCAACAATGCAAGGGGAGTAAGCAATGGAGCAGAACAGAGAAGAAGGTTTCCTTACAGAAGTTTGTCCTACAAATGGGAGAAACTTCAGGTTGCCAGCACTGTAAGAAAGAGAGAAAAATCAGCAATGAGAGAAGAAAGAGCAGGATGGGAACGGGGAATAGTACTGACAGTAATTCACCTCTTTTCTGGGCACAAACTCAGGCATTCAATACAGCAGGACTTCCAGTGATGGTGGTTAAAGGAGCAAGAGAATAAAAAGAGTAAAGCATTTTGGGGTGATAGGAAAGAAGGAGTTGGAGTGTGAAGGTAGAAGTGTACTGTATACAGTATCTCACAAAAGTGAGTACACCCCTCACATTTTTGTAAATATTTTATTATATCTTTTCATGTGACAACACTGAAGAAATGACACTTTGCTACAATGTAAAGTAGTGAATGTACTACTTGTATAACTGTGTAAATTTGCTGTCCTCTCAAAATAACTCAACACACAGCCATTAATGTCTAAACCGCTGGCAACAAAAGTTAGTACACCCCTACATGAAAATGTCCAAAATTGGGCCCAAAGTGTCAATATTTTGTGTGGCCACCATTATTTTCCAGCACTGCCTTAACCTTCTTGGACATGGAGCTCACCAGAACTTCACAGGTTGCCACTGGAATCCTCTTCCACACCTCCATGATGACATCACGGAGCTGGTGGATGTTAGAGACCTTGCACTCTTCCACCTTCCATTTGAGGATGCCCCACAGATGCTTAATAGGATTTAGGTCTGGAGACATGCTTGACCAGTCCAATACCTTTACTCTCAGCTTCTTTAACAAGGCAGTGGTCATCTTGGAGTTGTGTTTGGGGTCGTTATCATGTTGAAATACTGCCCTGTGGCCCAGTCTCCGAAGGGAGGGGATCATGCTTTGCTTCAGTATGTCACAGTACATGTTGGCATTCATGGTTTCCTCAATGAACTGTAGCTCCCCAGAGCTGGCAGGACTCATGCAGCCCCAGACCATGACACTCCCACCACCATGTTTGACTGTAGGCAAGACACACTTGTCTTTGTACTCCTCACCTGGTTGTTGCCACACAAGCTTGACACCATCTGAACCAAGTTTATCTTGGTCTCATCAGACCACAGGACATGGTTCCAGTAATTCATGCCCTTAGTCTGCTTGTCTTCAGAAAACTGTTTGCGGGCTTTCTTGTGCATCATCTTTAGAAGAAGCTTCCTTCTGGGACGACAGCCATGCAGACCAATTTGATGCAGTGTTCAGAGTATGGTCTGAGCACGGACAGGCTCACCCCCCCCCACCCCCTCAACCTCTGCAGCAATGCTGGCAGCACTGATACATCTTTTTCCCAAAGAAAACCTCTGGATATGATGCTGAGCACGTGCACTCAACTTTCTTGGTCGACCATGGTGAGGCCTGTTCTAAGTGGAACCTGTCCTGTTAAACCACTGTATGGTCTTGGCCACCATGCTGCAGATCAGTTTCAGGGTCTTGGCAATCTTCTTAAAGCCTAGGCCATCTTTATGTACAGCAATAATTTTTTTTTTCAGATCCTCAGAGAGTTCTTTGCCATGAGGCACCATGTTGAACTTCCAGTGATCAGTATGAGAGAGTGAGAGCGATAACAACAAATTTAACACACCTGGTCCCCGTTCACACCTGAGACCTTGTAACACTAATGAGTCACATGACACCAGGGAGGGAAAATGGCTAATTGGGCCCAATTTGGACATTTTAACTTAGGGGTGTACTGACTTTTGTTGCCAGTGGTTTAGACATTAATGGATATATGTTGAGTTATTTTGAGAGGACAGCAAATTTACACTGTTATACAAGCTGTACACTCACTACTTTACATTGTAGCAAAGTGTGATTTCTTCAGCGTTGTCACATTAAAAGATATAATAAAATATTTACAAAAATGTGAGGGGTGTACTCACTTTTGTGAGATACTGTATGTAAAACTGTGGGAGGCTAAAATCTGACAATGATGAAAATAGGAAAGGAGAACTTTAAAGCTATGTCTCTCAACTAGGTTGAGAGCAGGGTCTCTCAATAAGGTTTCAATGACAATGATGCTAAAAGTAAAACAAATTGTAGTAGACTACCGATGCATCGATAGTGTTTCCACTGAGCACCAATGCACATTTTGTGTTAAAGTAAACTTATTTATGCATTTATTATTATACCTCTAACTCCCTAATCACGCCAAAGTCCTTGCAGCTGTAGATCAAAAAAAAAATATTTCAGCAGTTTCTCAAAACCTGACATTTTTTTAGGGAACATGTAAAATGATTGAGAAAGGCTGACCTAGATGCCCATAAATTCGATGTAAAGACTCTAAAACTAGAACTCCTTTTCTACCACATTTCACCTCCATAGTAGTCTGCCAAATTTCTGGATATATTACTCTATCACATGCCTTGTTTCCATTTACTGTCACTGCTAATATATTTTAATGCAATAATGGGTTTGTGTACCATTTTATCACATAAACTTATTGGCATTAGTTTGTAGTCAACCACATCATTATAACGTGAGCTTAATCTAACTCCACCACCTTTCTTAAAGCACATCCGTGTCGGATGGGAACAACTCCTCACTACAATTGCTAGGACCATCAATGAAGTTGAGAACCAGATCCTGACCCGTGATGCTAAAGGCATTAGCCAAGAACAGATGAATGAGTTCCGTGCATCATTCAACCACTTTGACAGGGTAAGTAAAATTTGTGTGAAAAATTCAGATGTTACCTGAAGATCCTAGCAAAACAAATTAGACAGAAATCGTTATTATCAATGTACACGTCTTGATCAAAAGGCTTCTTATTTTATCTTGGTCATTGTTGGTAACATAGTTATTCTTCACTTGATTGCAGAAGAGGAATGGTATGATGGATCCTGATGACTTCCGGGCTTGCCTGATTTCTATGGGTTATGATCTGGTAAGACTCTTTCACACTTTTGGGCATGGCTATTGAAGTTAGGTTGTGCTGCAATTTAGAATGTAGTGGATCTACAGCCTGTTCTGTTCATTGTTTTGCTAAATATTTTTTTTTACTAATGAAACAAATATAAAATGTAATGTGACATTGTATTTCTGGAATTACCTGGACCTATGCCGTAGTTACTACTGACTATACAGTGCTTTCGGAAAGTATTTACAACGCTTCATTTTTCCACATTTTGTTATATTATAGCCTTATTCCAAAATGGATTAATTAAATTTTTTTCCTCAAAATTCTACAAACAATACCCTATAATGACAACGTGAAAGAAGTTTGTTTGAAATCTTTGCAAATTTATTTAAAATAAAAAACTAAAAAAAAATTCCCAAGTACATAAGTATTCACAGCCTTTGCTCAATACTTTGTTGAAGCACCTTTGGCACCAATTACAGCCTCAAGTCTTTTTGAGTATGATGCTACAATCTTTGCACACCTATTTTTGGGCAGTTTCTCCCATTCTTCTTTGCAGGACCTCTCAAGCTTCATCAAGTTGGATGGGGAACGTTGGTGCGCAGCCATTTTCAGATCTCTCCAGAGATATTCAATCGGGTTCAAGTCTGGGCTCTGGCTAGGCCACTCAAGGACATTTGCAGAGTTGACCCATAGCCACTCCTTTGTTATCTTAGCTGTGTGCTTAGGGTCATTGTCCTGTTGGAAGATTAACCTTTGCCCCAGTTTGAGGTCCAGAGCGCTCTGGAGCAGGTTTTCCATCAAGGATGTTTCTGTACATTCATCTTTCCCCTGATCCTGACTAGTTATTATTATTATTATATTATTATTATATTATACAGGATTTATATAGCGCCAACAGTTTATGCAGCCGCTTTACAACTTGAGGGTAGACAGTTCAAATACAATACTTAAATACAGTAGGAATCAGAGGGCCCTGCTTGTTAGAGCTTACAATCTAAGAGGGAAGGTCAAGAGATACAAGAGGTAATAACTGTGGGGGATGTGCTGATGAAGAAGATAAATGTACAGTTGTTAGGTGGGAGCCAGATAGGTTTCTCTGAAGAGCTTAGTTTTCAGGGATTCTCTGAAGGTGGACAAAGTACGAGAAAGTCAGACAGATTGTGGTAGAGCATTCCAGAGGATGGGAGAGGCTCTGGCGAAGCCCTGGAGGCAAGCATGGGATGAGGTGACAAGGGAGCTAGAGAGCAGGAGGTCTTGGGAGGAGCAAAGAGATCGATTTGTTTGGTATTTTGAGACCAGGTTAGTGATGTAGCTGGGGGCCAGGTTGTGGATGGCGATGAGTGGTGCCTGGTTTCCTCCAGACATGAAGCTTACCATTCAGGTCAAAGAGTTCAACCTTTGTTTTAACAGACCAGAGAAGTGGCTGAGGAGTGGCTTCCGTCTGGCCACTCTACATGATGCTTACCATACAGGCCGGATTGGTGGAGTGCTGCAGAGATGGTTGTTCTTCTGGAAGGTTCTCCTCTATCCACAGAGAAACGCTGGAGCTCTGTCAGAGTGACCATCGGGTTCTTGGTCACCTTCCTGACTAAAGCTCTTCTCCCCCGATCGCTCAGTTTTGCCCGGCGGTCCACTCTAGGAAGAGTCCTGGTGGTTCCAAACATCTTCCAATTATGGATGATGGAGTCCGCTGTGCTCTTTGGGACCTTCAATTTACAGAAATTTTTCTGTACCCTTCCCCAGATCTGTGCCTCGATACAATCCTGTCTCTGAGGTCTACAGACAATTCCTTGGACTTATAAAAGTAAAGATTATAGCGCTCAACCTTAAGAGTATATATATAACCCACCTTAGTGAAGGAGACTTATATAGGAAATGAGAACTGAAAACGTGTAGATTTTATGAGTATATTGACTCAGGTGAGTGTGTATGTCCCTGGATGCCTTCCAGGGGTGTATCGCAGATATACCGACTTAAATCTGTATATAGTCTAATGTGGACATAAACAATAACAAATGTATATATAACTGAGACAAAAAGAGGGGGGGGGGGGGGTTGTGTAT
>BLSH010225006.1:183781-206167 GCA_018402905.1 Glandirana rugosa
GGACGGTCACGAGAGAAAGAACAGGAGTGGAGTGCATGGGGGGCAAAGAGCAAGGGAGAGGTAGAGATCACTGGTAGAGTGGAGAGCACTGGGAGGGGGGGGGAGAGCAGATGGGAGAGGAGAGCAGAGGCAGGGGTGGATAGCGCAGGGGTTGGGGCAAAGAGCAGGGGGAAGCAGAGAGCACAGGGGTGAGGGCTAGAGCATGGGGGGGTGGTGGAGAGCACTGGGGGGCCAGAAAGAACAGGGGTGGAGAGAATGGGGGGCTGAAGAGCACTGGGGGGGGGTCAAAGGGCACTGGGGGAGTGGAGCGCACAGGGGTGGGGGCCAGCAAGCACTGAGGGGGAGGGAGACTGGGGGGGGGGGCAGATAACACTGTGGGAGGAGCCAGAGAGCACAGGTGGGACAACAAAAGAAGTTGGATAGGAGGAGCGGCGGGGACAGCTGCATAGAGAAGAACTGATCTTTCCATATTCCTCCTGCAGCCGCTGAATGCCTGAAAGAGGGAGAGGAGAAAAACTCATTGTGCATTCGGTGGCTGCAGGAGGAATATGGAAAGATCAGTTCTTCTCTATGCAGCTGTCCCCACCGCTCCTCCTATCCACGTGCACAGGGGCTGCACGAGCACTTACTTTTCAGTTGACCAGGCAGCAGCAGGGAGAATGGAGCTCCCTCCCGTCACTGGGGACTGCTGAATCGAATAGGCGGTCGTGCAGGTGCAGAGAGCCTAGTTTGGCGGCGCAGGCTAAAGGAGTAGCTCAGCTGCCCGCACGCCTTGTTCAGAATGACACCTAGAGCCGGGTGCTGCCATCGGGCCGATGCCGCCACCTAGAGGCCTTTGTTGTCCCTCTCTCCACTTCTGCTGCCACTGGACGCTCCCAGGGCCCTTGGCACTACCCGTACACGATTGTTCGATTAGTCCTAGAGACCCAGCGGGGGAAAGGGGAGCCGCCAGCGCCGACATCAGGGATCGATCACAGGCAAATTAGGCGGCCGCGAGGCCCCCGTGAGTTCGAGGCCTTAGGCGACCGCCTAATTTGCCTAATTAGAGAGCCGCCTCTGAGCTTACATAACAGTGTAAATTTGCTGTCCCCCCAAAATAACTCAACATACAGCCATTAATGCCTAAACTGCTGGCAACAAAAGTGAGTACATCTCTAAGTGAAAATGTCCAAATTGGGACCAAAGTGTCAATATTTTGTGTGGCCACCATTATTTTTCAGCACTGCCTTAACCCTCTTGGGCATGGAGTTCACCAGAGCTTCACAGGTTGCCACTGGAGTCCTCTTCCACTCCTCCATGATGACATCACAGAGCTGGTGGATGTTAGAGAGACATGCTCCTCCACCTTCCATTTGAGGATGCCCCACAGATGCTCAATAGGGTTTAGGTCTGGAGACATGCTTGGCCAGTCCATTACCTTTACCCTCAGCTTCTTTACAAGGCAGCAGTTGTTTTGGAGGTGTGTTTGGGGTTGTTATCATGTTGGAATACTGCCCAGTGGCCCAGTCTCCGAAGGGAGGGGATCATGCTCTGCTTCAGTATGTCACAGTATATGTTGGCATTTATGGTTCCCACAATGAACTGTAGCTCCCCAGAGCCGGCAGCACTCATGCAGCCCCAGACCATGATACTCCCACCACCATGCTTGACTGTAGGCAAGACACACTTGTCTTTGTACTCCTCACCTGGTTGCCGCAACACGCTTGACATCATCTGAACCAAATAAGTTTATCTTGGTCTCATCAGACCACAGGACATGGTTCCAGTAATCCATGTCCTTAGTCTGCTTGTCTTCAGCAAACTGTTTGTTGGCTTTCTTGTGCATCATCTTTAGAAGGGGCTTCCTTCTGGGATGACAGCCATGCAGACCAATTTGATGGAGTGTGCGACGTATGATCTGAGCACTGACAGGCTGACCCCTCACCCCTTCAACCTCTGCAGCAATGCTGGCAGCACTCATACGTCTATTTCCCAAAGACAACCTCTGGATATGAAGCTGAGCATATGACCTCAACTTCTTTGGTCGACCATGGCTAGGCCTGTTCTGAGTGGAACCTGTCCTGTTAAACCTCTGTATGGTCTTGGCCACTGTGCTGCAGTTCAGTTTCAGGGTCTTGGCAATCTTCTTTTAGCCTATGCCATTTTTATGTAGAGCAACAATTCTTTTTTTCAGAATATCAGAGAGTTCTTTGCTGTGAGGTGCCATGTTGAACTTCCAGTGACCAGTATGAGAGAGTGAGAGCGATAACACCAAATTTAACACACCAACTCCCCATTCACAACTGAGACCTTGTAACACTAACAAATCACATGACACCGGGGAGAGAAAATGGCTAATTGGGCACAATTTGGACATTTCACTTAGGGGTGTACTCACTTTTGTTGCCAGCTGTTTACACATCAATAACTGTGTGTTGTTTATTTTGAGGGGACACCAAATTTACACTGTTATACAAGCTTTACACTCACTACTTTACATTTTAGCAAAGTGCAAATTCTTCAGTGTTGTCACATGAAAAGATGTAATAAAATATTTACAAAAATGTGAGGGGTGTACTCACTTTTGTGAGATACTGTACATGCATGCAGTATAACGCATCGCCCATCCGGATCCTTGCGCACCTCCAGTACCCGAAAGGACAGGGATCGCTGTATTAAAATACTGACTCCCTGGGCATAATAAGAATAGTTTGCATGAAAATGCGTACCAACCCAGGGCCAACGGAGTCCCCCAACCTTTGAGCCCTGGAGATGAGTCTCCTGCAGTATACAGATTATGTGTGGATTATATTTATGGAGGAACTTTAAACACTAAGGATCTTTTCACCGCTGACTTAAGGCCCCGGACATTCCATGAAATCACAGTAACTTGAGACACAGGCAGTCAGGTAGATATAAAAGGGTCAGTATCAAAATCGCATGTGCCCTTAATAGCAAGCAGACCGATCCAGATGAGGGGCAAGCAACAACAATAGCAAACATTAGCATATTTTGTGAAAAATACATCTTTAGACTAACATACAAGTCATAAAAAAGAACACAAAGCACCATAGAGAGCAAACAGAAAAAAATTAAAATGAGACATAACAATGCTCCCAACCCCCACCCACCCCCAGGGAGCATAATAACCCTCTCCCCTCCCATCATCCCCATCCCAAACATGGAGAGCATGATACCCCAAACACCAGACAACCGGTCTGTTAAGGCAAAGTATATGACAGAGGGGCGTGAGCCAGGGGAATCAGCTCACAAACTGGGCACCGTTAGCATAGTAGAGATGCTGGCAACCAAATAATTAACATATGGTTATGCTCAGGGTATAATAGTTCTCCAGAGCAAAGCAGAGAGCAGTTCAATTGCAGGTGGTAAGGTCAGTAGTAGAATGTTAAGGCCTAAGAGACTGAAAAGGGTTTCCCATGAAGGGAGCAAAAATCATCTTATGTTAAATTTATCACCTGCAAGGCAGGGGCACAATACTTGAAACTGTAAGGAACCATTGTAGGTATAGGCACAACAGTGCTAGTGGATATTGGACACCCCTAACAGACAACAGAGTGCAACAAAATGCAACAAAATGGGGGGGGGGGCTCCATATCACAAGGCAATCAGGCATCTATTGCAAAGATAAGGGAGCAGGAAACTTCTCTTCCTTCCCATTCAGCGGTGAGGTGACGAAGTCTCAATCCAGGAGGAGGCCTCACATGGAGAGGTGAAAAAAATCGGACCATTTCTCCATCATGGACCCGAAGACGAACAGAGAACAAGACACTGTACCGAATGTTGCGGCCGCCTTCACTTTATCAAAGGATTTCCTGAGCTTCTGTGTTTCAATAGAATAATCTGGGAAGATGAGGCCCTGGTTTAGGTGGAACATGGTTAGCCGGTTCAACAGTGTAATATGGGGAGAATTGGGTGTTCGGTAATAATGTGCACAGCAGATCTTCCACAAACACTGTAGGGTCAGAGCCCTCCAGTCCCTCAGTCAGCCCCACAATACGAAGGTTTTTCCTCCCGTTACGGTTCTCCGCATCATCCGCCTTGTACTCTAGAGCTTTGAGTTTGGTCTATATGGTACGGAAAGCAGAGGAGCATTCAGCAGCCATATCCTCAATGAAGCCTACACGCTACTCTGTCTCAGACACTTGGGAGCAAAGCTTATCAATGTCCTGTGTCATAAGACCCATCTCCAGCTGCACCACCTCAAACTTTGCAGTAAGCGTGGCTTGGCAGGTGGCAATCGCCAACATTATATCATCCACAAAGCTGAGTGGAGGAGAGGAGTCCTCCAGCCGGTCTGTCTGGGACGCCATGTTGCTCCGCCGCATGGCACGTGGCTCCACGCGGACCACAGGAAACGGGGTTTGTACCTCCTTGATCTGTGGAAATCGGAGCTGCTTTCCTTTCCCAGAGGTCCTAGATGAGCGGCGTCTCAAAAAGTATTTTGGGGTGACAGGAAAGAAGGAGTTGGAGTGTGAAGGTAGAAATGTAGTGTATACAGTATCTCACAAAAGTGAGTACACCCCTCACATTTTTGTAAATATTTTATTATAACTTTTCATGTGACAACACTGAAGAAATGACACTTTGCTACAATGTAAAGTAGGGATTGTACAGCTTGTATAACAGTGTAAATTTGCTGTCCCCTCAAAATAACTCAACACACAGCAATTAATGTCTAAACCACTGGCAACACATGTGAGTACTCCCCTATGTGAAAATGTCCAAATTGTGCCCAATTAGCCATTTTTCCTCCCCGGTGTCATTTGACTCGTTAGTGTTACAAGGTCTCAGGTGTGAATGGGGAGTAGGTGTGTTAAATTTGGTGTTATCCTTCTCACTCTCTCATATTGGTGGTTCCCAAACCCTTCCTAAGGATGGTGCTAGACTTGGCCCATGGTCATATAATGGGGGACATCTGGGTATGGAGAAGACCAGGGAGAGGATAACCCAGGATTCTTCTGGCCCGGGCTGTATGCAGATGTCAGAGAGTACTGTGAGTCATGCCCTGAGTGTCAAATGTATGCACCGTCACCCCATTTCCACAGTCCGCTTGTTGCCTACCCCTAATTGAAGTGCCGTTCGAGAGAATTGGCATGGATATGGTGGGGCCAGTAGTATAGTCTGCCTGGCCACCAACACATTCTGGTAATACTGGACTACGCGACACACTACCCTGAAGCCATACCCTTGCGGAATACCTCCGCTAAGAGTATCGCCACGGAATTGGTCCAGGTGTTTAGTCACGTAGGGATCCCAAAAGAGATCAAAAGAGAACAGGCCAGGGCACCCTGTTTATGTCCAGGGTTACTAAGGAACTGTGCAAGTTGTACAAAATCTCCCATCTCCGTACCTCTGTCTACCACCCCCAAACGGATGGACTTGTGGAGAGATTTAATAAAACCTTCAAAAGTATGTTAAAAAAGGTGGTCAACAAAGATGGGAGAAATTGGGATTTTATGCTACCATATCTCATGTTTGCCATACGAGAGGTTCGACAGACGTCTATGGGTTATTCCCAGTTTGAACTCTTGTATGGTAGACATCCCCGGGGGCTGCTAGATGTCGCCAAAAAACACGGGAAGGGGAGGCCACCCCATATAGAAGTGTCATTGAGCATGTCTCATTGAGCATGCAGGGTCGAATTGCAGCTGTCCTGCCCCTTGTACGCGAACATATGGAGTGAGCCCAGGAAGCTCAGAGGAGGATTTATAATCGGGGTGCCAAGACCCGAACTTTCAACCCCCGGGGATAGAGTGCTGGTGCTAGTCCCCACTGTGGAAAGTAAATTCCTGGCCAAGTGGCAGGGTCCCTTTGAGGTTAGAGAAAGTGTAGGGGAGGTAAACTACTAAGTTTACTAGCCATGGAAGAGAAAACCAGAGCAAATTTACCATGCTAATCTCCTAAAACCATGGAAGGACAGAGAGAGTTTACTGACCGTCTCCCCTCCTCAAAAGGACAGGGTACCAATGACCCCTGACGTCCCCATAACCAAGTCCTTGTTGTTAAGGAATTTGTGAGTAAAAATAGAGACTTTTTCTCCCCTTTACCCAGACTGACTTCAGTGATCCAACATGACATAATCACGGAACCAGGTGTTCGCATAAATGTGAAGCACTATAGAATCCCTGAGGCTAGATGAGAGGCTGTAGCAAAGGAAATCAAAACTATATTAGAATTGGACATGATAGAGGAGTCCCACAGTGACTGGTCAAGCCCCATACTGCTGGTCCTGAAGCCCGATGGCACTATAAGATTTTGTAATGGCTTTAGAAAGTTAAATAGCGTGTCCAAGTTTGATGTCTACCGATGCCTCGCATTGACAAACTTATAGACCGTCAAACTTATAGACACTCATTACTTAGGTGCCCGGTACATAACAACCCTAGACCTAACTAAGGGCTGTTGGCAGATACCCCTCACAGAGACAGCAAAAGAGAAGACTGTTTTTTTCCACCCCTGAAGGGTCATTTCAATACAAGTGAATGCCATTTGGGTTACACGGGGCCCCTGCATCATTCCAAAGAATGATGGATAAAACCCTAAGACCGCACCGCTTTTACGAGGCCACCTACTTGGATGATGTGGTCATCCACAGCCCCGATTGGGAATTGCATCTACCCCGAAGTGCAAGCACTGATAGATTCCTTTAGGAAAGCGGGTCTCACAGTCAACCCAAAAAAGCATCGGTCTAGAGGAGACCAAATACCTTGAAGGCCACATTATCGGTTGGGGACTCGTTAAACCCCAAACCAACAAACTGGAGGCAATCCAGAAATGGCTCCAACCTATGACTAAAAAGCAGGTGTGAGCATTCCTTGGGATCATGGGGTACTATAGGCGCTTCATACCTGACTTCGCCGCCATTGCCGTTCTACTGACTGTTGTAGAAATTTTATTAGGATAGATTAATTATGTATTATCACAGTGTCTTCCAGTGTCAGTTTACTGGTATTCGTGCTGTATAGCGAATATGGCTTTAACCGACATTGAAGAAAGGCCATTACAGTGGAAACCTTCCATTAATTGGTAACCGCACACTACCCGCCTGATCATCCTGGCCAGCAGGCTTTCTGAGCGATTAACGGTGGAGCGAATGAAGGTCCAGATTTATGGACGTACGATGAGCGTTCCATGGCACAGGTATATAACCGTCAACTGGGGACCCCTGTATTATGTTGAAATGCTTGACAGAGATGTGCTTGTGTTGTGGAATCAGTATCATCTTTATGTAAGGGTAATGGCTTGTAAGCTTTCTGTCATGTTTGATCCACATGATACAAACACTGCAGCTATTCCCTTGTGTTTAAACTAACCTTTAATGCAACAGTAGTACACTCACTATTAAATATAGTTCTATGAACTATGTTACATAGGATTCACGGTAATGGTGGCATTGCATGCATGGGCTTGGTCAGAACAGGATTCACGATTTCCAAGACGCAATTCCCACTGCATATGGGTTTCTTTGTTAACTGTAGTTTCTCAAGTACAAACAGCAGGAAGTTGTACATGCTAGTCTAAACAAGCCCAATCAAACACTGCCCTAGTCATTGTTCTGTTTGAATATAAACAAGTGTGTCATTGGTTGTTGTTTTATATTGAGCTCATGTCATGTGACTGTGCCTTGGAGGCTGACTGGCTGATTGTGAAGCCACTAAGTCCCTTTGTGTTATTCCTTTCCAGCTGCATAAATAAACCAAGCCCTCATTTTTCTAGTCAGGACTGATGGGCGAGCTTGCAATGTGAGAACAGCTATTGTGTCTGTTTTTCTTGGTGAGCAGTAGTGCATTCAAATTCATTATGCAAGAGCTGAAAAGTGTGCTTATTAGTGCAAGCGAAATATAATGCACACTGTATGGGTGTGACAGTTGCTCCACCACAGGGGCTTGAGCAGAGGGGGGATATGTGACATTATACTAGGTGCGATAGTGGGCGGGTGATATTTGTCACCTTGCATGTATTCACTTGGAGTGGAGTAGTGAGAGTCCGACCCGGGTTTTGCCAGCCACTGTGGCAGGGCTGGTTCCGGCCCGGAGTTTCTGGTCCACTCATATCCCTCCTCAGTTGCATTAAATGACCAGGAAGAGATCTCAGTTTGGCTCTGGCCTGGGACTCAGTAGAACTACACTGAGCGAGCTACACCTTGAGACTTGGTTGGTCTAAGGACTGCAAGAGAAAAGGTTCGCATTTATTTTGTTTGGAGGTGTCAGGGACAAGCCCGACATCGTATAGAGAGGTATCCTGCTCTGTAGTAGTGTAGCACCGGATGGCAAGGTTTTGTTTTGCTATTTTGTTTATTTTATTACTTGCAACCTTTTACCAAATAAAACTGGCAACCCGCCCGATTTGAAGAAAGTTTGCCTTCAAGCTTCCCTCTTCCCAGGAAAGGTGACCCACACAAGCTAATCTCCCACAATCTATATATATTGTGACAGTATGAGGCTTTGTCACTGTGAGAATATAGGAAAATGTGACACGGGATTTGCATGTAGGGTAAATGTGACGAACCAGACTGGAGTTTCTGGGCAGAGAAAGCTGTGTATTTGGCTTTCTCTGGATTCTATAGTTCTGGATCAGAGAATTCAATCCTGTGTCCGGGTTTTGCTAGACACCTGCAATCTGCCAGAATATGGAGTATAGGTGATATTGCGCTAAGGCCTGTGAAAAAATGTGGTATATATATAAAACGTATGAAAGAGATACCGGGGCGAGCAGCTACTACACAATCAAACAAATTGTTAAATGCAAAGTAATGTACAAATGTTGTAGCGCTCAGCCAGTCTAATAGACACAATCAAATGAAAAAATGAATATCCAGACACATATAATCAACCCTGAGAGAGTTCATACAAGTCGGAGATAACTGGGGATGATTGGATGGGCTCAGAGTCCACAGGTGAATTTTTGAGCAAACTCGGTAAATCAGTTCCACATAAAAGGATAAAATATTCTCCAGTCGTGTTAGGATGGAGGCTTACCAGATCTCTGATAAAGTAGAGCATCGGACCTTTCACCAGGTGCCAAGGTATATATTGAAGAGTAGATGGTGCATCCTGCATTCCACCAAGCATTTTCTTTAGGATTCCTGTGAGGGTGGCCCCTATGGACCCTGGATCTCCGGATGGGCGTCCTCCACTATGTAGGGAACGTCACACACTCCGGTTGAAAATGTAGGTCTTACTTGGAAGACGTAGGTGTCCCCGGGATCCTATCGCTCGTCCGTGGTGGTGGTGGGTGAAGAGGAATGGATCAACGATCACCAAAGTGGGTGGATTCGGAAGAGATGGAGAAAGGCTTGAAATAGTGTAAAAACCTCTTGGCATGAGGTGCATTTATTACAAATGAGGTTAAAAAACCTTCCAATTAGGCATAAAGTTAAAAAAAAAAAAAAATTTTCTTAAAAGTTTTGTTAAACACAAAAACGCAGCAAATCAGGGCAGCAGGTTCCCGACGCAGCTTGCCGTAGGTCCGGACCCGCCTCTGTCAGCAGAGCTGACAGAATACACAGGTGTGTGGGGTTGTTACTGTATATACTCAGGTCTGAGGATAGCTCAGAGCTCGCAGGTTGGACACCACTCCCAGTGGGGGGAGACGGAAGGTCTCATCGAGGGGTCAGAGGACCTATCCAGGGGCCAAGAGGCAGAGGGTGTTTGTTCCCGAAGTCAGTTTTCCTTTTATCGGGGTGTCATAAGAACCCCAATTCATAGGCCAGAGGTGGGCCATGTAGCGGGGGCGCTGTGACTAAAGGCTAGAGAGCCAAGTATTCAAGAGAGCTGGGTAGCACAGTCAGAGACTGGTAAGAGATGCAGAGTGGTACTGCAATGGAAGCTGAGTGAGTTCATGAGCCAGGTGGCTCAGCATTTTCAAGTGTTTCTATTCTGTTGAAGCTGGAGAAGATCCCCTGCATGGGAAACCTTATGTTGGACTGTCTTTTTGCTTCCTGCTGTCTTAATAATAGTGGACTACCAGGCTCTTAAATACAGTTCTTGTCTGCCGTGGATTCACTGTATATACATTTTTGTAAATATTTTATTATATCTTTTTATGTGACAAAACTGAAGAAAATGACACTTTGCTGCAATGTAAAGTAGTGACTGTACAGCTTGTATAACAGTGTAAATTTGCTGTCCCCTCAAAATAACTCAACACACAGCAATTAATGTCTAAACCACTGGCAACAAAAGTGAGTACACTTCATAAGTGAAAATGTCCAAATTGGGCCCAAAGTGTCAATATTTTGTGTGGCAACCATTATTTTCCAGCACTGCCTTAACCCTCTTGTGCATGGAGTTCACCAGAGCTTCACAGGATGCCACTGGAGTCCTCTTCCACTCCTCCATGGCGACATCACGGAGCTGGTGGATGTTAGAGATTTTGTGCTCCTCCACCTTTTCCCGGGCCCACTCTATGGGTTCTATAGTTGCGCAGGGGCTTAAGTGGGGGGGGGGGATATGTGACGTTATGAGAGGCGAGGTAGTAGACGGTCAATATTTGTTGCCTCGCATGTGTTCACTTGGAATGGACTAGAGCCCGACCCAGTTTTTACCAGCCACTGTGGCAGAGCTGGTTCTGACCCGGAGTTTCTGGTTCACTCAAATCCTCCATCACCTGCTTTAAATGACCAGGAAGAGAGCAAGGGCTCTGCTCTGGCCTGGAACACAGAAATACTATTCCGAGAGAGCTAAACAGTGGGAACTGGTTGCTTAAGGACTCTAAAGAAAGGTTTGCATTTGTTTTTGGTTTTGGGGGGTGTCTGGGACAAGCCCGGCACTGTATAGTGAGGTAAGATGTTCTGTATAGTTTAGCACCGGATGAGATGTTCTGTACAGTTTAGCGCCGGATGGTAAGGATTTGTTTTCTATTTTGTTTGTTTTTATGACTTGCAACCTTTGCTAACAAACCTGTCAACCCGCCAGAATTTTAAGAAAGTTTGCCTGCCTGTTTCCCAGGAAAGGTGATCCCCATGAGCTTATCTCCCACACGTTGTGGACTCACCGGAAACTTTCCAAAATGGAGGATATGGAGGAAACAGAGATCAACCACCAGCTGGTGGAGGCTCTGGTGGAGTTAAAAAAGGGGTCCACGCCTCCTGTGGCAGTGGAACCAAAGTTGGTACACGCCCCTTACCACCTGCAGAAGATGACACCTGCGAATGATGTGGATGCGTTCCTCACGACTTTTGAAAGAGTTGCTCTTCACAAAGGAGCAATGGGTGGGACTGTTAGCACCATTCTTGACAGGTGAACCCCAAAAGGTCTATTTTGATTTGGAACCAGATAAGGCCCATGACTATGAGACTCTAAAGGCAGAGATACTCACATGCCTAGGGGTCACCATAGCAGTCCAGGCCCAATGGGTGCATCAGTGGACCTATCACATGGGCAAGCCACCCCCCTCCCAAATGTTTGACCTGGTCCATCTTAAGAGGAAGTGGTTGCAGCCGAAAACCTTGCCAGGCCCTCAGATTGTGGAGCGTGTAGTTCTAGACTGTTATCTCCGTGTGCTCCCTGCTGCTTTAAGGAAATGGGTCAGCCATGGGGACCCCAAAAATGCAAGCCAACTGATGGACCTTGTGGAGAGATACATGGCTGCGGAGGACTTGCTGAACCCCTCTGCATCCTGCTTCATTGTGTCAAGGGGTGAAAGGCTCCCCAGTGGATCCAGTAAGACTGTCCCAGCGCTCAAAGCTGCTGTGTTGACTAATGAGACTCTGGACCCTTTACCTGGAGACTGGCCAAAGAAGCCAGGGAGGTATTTGAGACCCATACGAGGACTGGGTATAGATCACATACAGTGCTACCGATGCCATGCATCCGAACCTCTGTCTACCACCCCCAAATGGACGTACTTGTGGAGAGGTTTAATAAAACGCTTAAAAGCATACTGGAAAAGGTAGTGGATAAAAATAGGAGAGATTGGGATTTTTTGCTGACATATCCTATGCTTGCCATATGAGAGGTTCTGCAGGTGTCTATGGGGTACTCCCAATTTGAACTCTTGTATGGTAGACATCCCAGGGGACTGTTAGATGTTGCAAAAGAAATGTGGGAAGGAGAGGCCACCCCTCATAGAAGCATCATCGAGCATATCTCCTTGAAGCAGGATTGAATCGCAGCTGTGCTGCCCTTGGTATGAGACCATATGGAGTGAGCCCAGGAGGTCCAGAGAAGGGTGTATAAATGGGTGGGCCAAGACCCAAACGTTCAACTCCGGGGACAGAGTACTGGTGCTGGTCCCCACTGTTGAGAGTAAAGTCCTTGCAAAGTGGCAGGGCCACTTTGAGATTAGGGAAAGTGTAGGGGAAGTAAACTACAAAGTCTACAAAGAAAGCCAGAACAAATCTACCATGTGAACCTTTTAAAACCGTGGAAGGACAGGGAGACTTTGCTGGCCTTCCCACCTCCTCAAAGGGACAGGGTAAATGATGACCGTTGTCGTCCCAATAATGGAATCCTTGTCAGTGGCCCAGCAACAGGACATTAACCACTTCAGCCCCGGAAGGATTTCACACTTTAGGACCAGAGCCCTTTTTGCGATTCGGCGCTGCGTCGCTTTAACTAACAATTGCGCGGTCGTGCGACGTTGTACCCAAACGAAATTTGCGTCCTTTTTTCCCCACAAATAGAGCTTTCTTTTGGTGGTATTTGAGCATCGCTGCGTCATTTCTGATCGCCGCTATAAACAAAAGAAGAAGGACAATTTTGCAAAAAAAAACAAATTTCTTACTTTTTGCTAAAATACAAATCCAAAAAAAAATATAAAAAAACATTTTTTTTCACCGTTTTTGGCCGATTTATATTCTTCCTCATATTTGCGATAAAAAAAATCGCAATCGGCGTTTATTGATTGGTTTGCGCAAAAGTGGCCGCGTTTACGGACGATGAGAATTCATTTTTGGGGTTTTTATTTATTTTTTATTTTTTATTAGTAACGGCGGCGATCTGCGATTTTTAGCGGTACTGCGATATTGGGGCGGACATGTCGGACCATTTTGACACTTTTTTGGGACCATTGGCATTTATACAGCGATCAGTGCTATAAAAATGCACTGATTGCTGTGTAAATGCCATTGGCAGTGAAGGGGTTAACCTGCAGGGGGCGCTCTAAGGGTTAACTGTTACCAACGGAGAAAGCTTCTCCTCAAAAAGATTGGGATTTTCAGGGCACAGATAATAAAGTCAAATTATATATAAAAGTGTATACTTTATTACAGTTCTCTGAAGTAAAAGACAGACATGTCACTGAAGCATTATAAAAAAACATACAATACTTATAGTCAAGCAGGGGTGGATTTTTTACAGCAAAGATATACTATCATGTAGATTGCGTGATTCTTGCCAAGTAGCCCGACATGTTTCAGGATATTCCAATCCCTTCTTCAGGGGCATTTAAACAGACAAGACAAGACTTCCACTGTGAAATATATACAGGTATATAGGTTATCTTTACATATTGCTAAAAGACATGCATATTGCAACCTGAATTCTTTACATCTATTCAGTTACCTTGTTAGGCCGTGCTCCACTCCCATCCAGTAGGCGGCCATCCCGACAGCTCAAAGCCACCGGGCCGGTAGATACAGCGATCCACCCAGATGTTATAGCCCAGTGGGTGGGCCACAGGACGTACAGTGCCCCACTGAACTCCCCAAAAGAGATCCCCAGATGAAACACACCCCGGAAGGAACGAATGCCAAAAGCCAAGGATCATAGGTGCCAGTGTCAGACTCTCTGTAAATAGAAAACAGGGTCTGTTGGCCAAAGATTCTATACATAAAAAATGTGTAAAAAAACAAACTCAGAGGCCGGTTTATTATGTAAGTAAGTTCGGCATGCCAATGGACACAAACAGATCCACAAAGAGACTCAGAGAGAGCTTACCCTGTATAGAAGATCCCAGCCCTATGTTCGGACCAATTCCGTTCGGGGAGTATCAGCGTGTCGCAGAGTGGCATGATATGAGGATGGCGTCCTCCGCCTTTTTATATCATACCGCGTGTGTAACTGCGGACCAGACGCCGGATATGACGTCAGACGTCGGCGCCAGATATGACGTCATACGTCGATGCCGCAGACATCCATATGCTCGCAAGTGCGTGCACGTCATCAGATTAGTAAGGCAAAAAATATGCGCCCTCTTGTGGCTACAAGTATGAATGTCCGATAAGTTAAAAATATGTTGACTAATTAGCCGAGTGTAAGGCAATGACGAGGCTAAAGAAAATGATCCTGCCAGAAGGGGGAACCCGTCCCATCCCGGAGAGACAATAACACCACAGGGCCCAAAGGAGTCCCCGAGGGAGGCGTGCGCGGCCGACCCACCCCCCCGTGGCCCCCCCAAAACACTAGAAAAGGGGAGAAGGAGGGAATGGAGGGAGGGGAGGCTGGTCCAGCACGTCCCCCCCACCGACGCATCAAAGTGGTCGGAGAAAGGAGGGTACATCAGTACCCAACCTAGCCCAACCCAGCGGATGCTGCCCACCCCAGGCAGGGAAAGGGATGCTCTCCCATATCATGGGAGTGGGCCTTTGTGCGTCGGGTGGGAGCACTGGGCAACCCCATGCCCACAATCCACCCGAGTGGCCCCGCCCGGAGGGGGACATGGACCAAGGACAAGGAACCAAAGGCGAGAGAGCCTCCCATGAGGCATACAGTTTGTACATATTGTTACAATAGCAAACATATTTTCAGGTATTGGGAATCCCCTCGATATATCAATATGTACAGCTAGCAGATTATGCATATTATTCCATTAACAGATTCCAATTCAACATATTGAGATATTTCCAAATATTTGAGGATCTTATAGATTATATAGATTTTTTTATTGCATTGACAAGTGCCAACCAGACATGTTTCCAGGTATTAAAGGATCCCTTCCGTATGTCCCCTCAGTACACTGATAGTGACCCCTAAATGGGACAATGAGAGATTGTAGATAGACACACCCCATTGGGATTAAAAAAAACATTGTCAATGAGGAGTATATATCATTTAACGAAGAGTGTTCATATATTTAATACCTATTCTTTTTCACATCCTCCCGAGTTGAATCCCTCTAAAAAGGCCTAAAACTGAGCTGTGTATTCAATCCGGGGGGTACCATAGCTTGAAATCTCTCAATCCAGCGTGTTTCATGCTGGAGTAGCAATTTATTCCAATCCCCCCTCGGGCATTGGGGTGTACCCGATCCAAAATTACAAAATTGAATCTTGGACATCGACCCAAATGCATCGTCTTTACGTGTCTTCCGAGTGGAAAATCCGGGTGGGCGGCTTTCATGGTGGAGACGTGGCGGTAGGCCCATCACCAGAATTCCAGCTTCGTCTTTCCAACATAGAAGCCGCCACATTCACACGTTAGTAAGTAAACCACTCCCGCAGTCTTACAATTAGAAAAATGTTTCAGTTTGAAAACGGAGCCATTTGGCAATACAATGTTGGAGGAGGTGTTCATGTATCTACAGTATGCACAGCCCCCACATGTGAATGTTCCCTGACGTTTGCAAGGGTCCCCCGAAATGAGTCTGTAAACTCACTGGTCACTAAAAGATCTTTAATTGATCTTGCTCTTCGATACGTTATTGCTGGAGTCTCCGGTACACATTGGCGCAACACTGGATCTACTTGAAGCAGATGCCAATGTCTGCCCAGTATTTGACGTATTGTCTGGTGTTGAGTGTTATATCGTGTGATGAGACATGTAATTGGGGGTTTAACCTGCTGTGGAGGTGGGAATAGTAGAGCGTGTCTATCCTGCTTATAAGCTCTTTTAAAGGCTCTTTTAAGGCATCTGTGTGAGTATCCTCTTGTCAAAAGTCTCACCTTGAGGGCATCTGCTTCCCTCAGAAAGAATTCTCTCTCGGAGCAGTTCCTGCATAACCTCAAGTATTGACTATATGGGATAGATTTGACTAACGCCTGGGGATGGGCACTCGACGCATGTAAAATTGTGTTGCCAGCTGTCAGCTTCCTAAATAGGTTGCTGGACAGACTGCCATTTTCATTCTTGTAGATGGTTAAGTCTAGAAATGTTATTTGAGTTAGATCGAAAGACATAGTAAATTGGAGATTAAAATTGTTTTTATTAATTGCTCCGATGAAGGCCTGTAAGGCGTCCAAAGGGCATTCCCAGAAAATAAGGATATCGTCAATATAACGAAACCAGGCAGAGATGTAACATGTCAAAGATGTCAGCGTTTCATCCGATAGAAGGGTTCTCTCCCACTCCCCCGGGTACAGATTGGCGTAGGAAGGGGCACAACAAGTGGCCATCGCTACGCCCTGTAGTCGGTACAGATTACACCCCCAATTACACGTCTCATCACATAATATAACACTCAACACCAGACAATACGTCAAATACTGGGCAGACATTGGCATCTGCTTCAAGTAGATCCAGTGTTGCGCCAATGTGTACCGGAGACTCCAGCAATAACGTATCGAAGAGCAAGATCAATTAAAGATCTTTTAGTGACCAGTGAGTTTACAGACTCATTTTGGGGGGACCCTTGCAAACGTCAGGGAACATTCACATGTGGTGGCTGTGCATACTGTAGATACATGAACACCTCCTCCAACATTGTATTGCCAAATGGCTCCGTTTTCAAACTGAAACATTTTTCTAATTGTAAGACTGTGGGAGTGGTTTACTTACTAACGTGTGAATGTGGCGGCTTCTATGCTGGAAAGACGAAGCTGGAATTCTGGCGACGGGCCTACCGCCACGTCTCCACCATGAAAGCCGCCCACCCGGATTTTCCACTCGGAAGACACGTAAAGACGATGCATGGGGGTCGATGTCCAAGATTCAATTTTGTAATTTTGGATCGGGTACACCCCAATGCCCGAGGGGGGGATTGGAATAAATTGCTACTCCAGCATGAAACAAGCTGGATTGAGAGATTGCAAGCTATGGTACCCCCCGGATTGAATACACAGCTCAGTTTTAGGCCCTTTTTAGAGGGATTCAATTCGGGAGGATGTGAAAAAGAATAGGTATTAAATATATGAACACTCTTCGTTAAATGATATATACTCCTCATTGACAATGGGTTTTTTAATCCTAATGGGGTGTGTCGATCTACAATCTCTAATTGTCCCATTTAGGGGTCACTATCAGTGTACTGAGGGGACATGCGGAAGGGATCCTTTAATACCTGGAAGCATGTCTGGTTGGAACTTGTCAATGCAATAAAAAAATCTATATGATCTATAAGATCCCCAAATATTTGGAAACATCTCAATATGTTGAATTGGAATCTGTTAATGGAATAATATGCATAATCTGCTAGCTGTACATATTGATATATCGAGGGGATTCCCAATACCTGAAAATATGTTTGCTATTGTAACAATATGTACAAACTGTATGCCTCATGGGAGGCTCTCTCGCCTTTGGTTCCTTGTCCTTGGTCCATGTCCCCCTCCGGGCGGGGCCACTCGGGTGGATTGTGGGCATGGGGTTGCCCAGTGCTCCCACCCGACGCACAAAGGCCCACTCCCATGATATGGGAGAGCATCCCTTTCCCTGCCTGGGGTGGGCAGCATCCGCTGGGTTGGGCTAGGTTGGGTACCGATGTACCCTCCTTTCTCCGACCACTTTGATGCGTCGGTGGGGGGGACGTGCGGGACCGTCCTCCCCTCCCTCCATTTCCTCCTTCTCCCCTTTTCTAGGGTTTTGGGGGGGCCCCGGGGGGGTGGGTCAGCCGCGCACGCCTCCCTCGGGGACTCCTTTGGGCCCTGTGGTGTTATTGTCTCTCCGGGATGGGACGGGTTCCCCCTTCTGGCAGGATCAATTTCTTTAGCCTCGTCATTGCCTTACACTCGGCTAATTAGTCAACATATTTTTAACTTATCGGACATTCATACTTGTAGCCACAAGAGGGCGCATATTTTTTGCCTTACTAATCCGATGACGCGCACGCACTTGCGAGCATATGGATGTCTGCGGCATCGACGTCTGACGTTATATCTGGCGCCGACGTCTGACGTCATATCCGGCGTCTGGTCCGCAGATACACACGCGGTATGATATAAAAAGGCGGAGGACGCCATCCTCATATCATGCCACTCTGCGACACGCTGATACTCCCCGAACGGAATTGGTCCGAACATAGGGCTGGGATCTTCTATACAGGGTAAGCTCTCTCTGAGTCTCTTTGTGGAACTGTTTGTGTCCATTGGCATGCCGAACTTACTTACATAATAAACCGGCCTCTGAGTTTGTTTTTTTTACACATTTTTTATGTATAGAATCTTTGGCCAACAGACCCTGTTTTCTATTTACAGAGAGTCTGACACTGGCACCTATGATCCTTGTCTTTTGGCATTCGTTCCTTCCGGGGTGTGTTTCATCTGGGGATCTCTTTTGGGGAGTTCAGTGGGGCACTGTACATCCTGTGGCCCACCCACTGGGCTATAACATCTGGGTGGATCGCTGTATCTACCGGCCCGGTGGCTTTGAGCTGTCGGGGTGGCTGCCTACTGGATGGGAGTGGAGCACGGCCTAACAAGGTAACTGAATAGATGTAAAGAATTCAGGTTGCAATATGCATGTCTTTTAGCAATATGTAAAGATAACCTATATACCTGTATATATTTCACAGTGGAAGTCTTGTCTTGTCTGTTTGAATGACCCTGAAGAAGGGATTGGAATATCCTGAAACATGTCGGGCTACTTGGCAAGAATCACGCAATCTACATGATAGTATATCTTTGCTGTAAAAAATCCACTCCTGCTTGACTATAAGTATTGTATGGTTTTTTATAATGCTTCAGTGACATGTCTGTCTTTTACTGCAGAGAATTGTAATAAAATATACACTTTTATATATAGTTTGACTTTATTATCTGTGCCCTGAAAATCCCAATCTTTTTGAGGGGAAGCTTTCTCCGTTGGTATCAATATTTCTGGGATGCGTGGCACATAGGGCGTTAAAATGCCCAAGTGATCAGAACCCGCTAATATTTACAAATTGGGTAGAAAATACCCGTTCTTTCCCCCATTGTCTGATCACTGCTTCAAAAATCTCTGTGTAAAACCTTTTTTGCTAATTGGCATAACTGCCATAAGTATTTTTTCTGATGCTTTAACCGGTTTTTGATTATAGAATTAAGGACTTAATTTTGTCTGTAAAATATTGGTTGGTGGTGTCTTGGTGGATACCATCTGGGTTGTTTTTTAGAAACACATTGTGATTGTGATTGACAACTTCCTTTGAAAATATGTTCCAGGGAAAAGAATGGGACTCCCTCATGAAGGGTCTCCATAGGGATCATGTATCTGTTGAAACCCCACAATCAGAATCCTCCTCACTGTTCTTTCAGTTAGGCAAGCTGGTGGAGAGGAAGGCGGCTTTCTTCTGGCATAAGGAGGGATTTGCCAGATACATACAGGAAGACATCAACCCTTTCGGGTTACGCATCCAGATCTTCCCACTCTTGGAGGATCTGGATGAGTCCTTCAAGGGTAGATGGGAGGGGATCCTTCAGACTTGTACCAAGAATATGATGCATTTATTAATAGAGGAATATCAGAACCGAATTGCCCAAATTGACAAAGAAATATCTGGAATATATAGCAAACTTGAACCCTTTAAGGGCCTCTCTAGCTTTAAGGAGCAGGAAGAGAAAATAAAGCGTCGCCTAGACCGTATGACACATGTAACTCTTGCAACAAAAGAGAAAAAATTCTGGAGGGACAAAAGGGCCTTCCAGGAGAAAAAAGCATATCGATGGCAGCAACAGGGCAACAGAACTAAGGGCAATAAATATTTTAACCAACCGCAAGTTGATCAACCCTTTTTATCATCATTGAATTCCTCACTTTCTTCTTCTTCCTCTTTTCAAGACAGAAAACACAATAACAAATATAAAAAAACAAAAAGGACACGCTCAGACGATCATCCTGAGTTAAAGAAAAAACGAAGTACGGAATCCACCCCTTTGCAACAATCTTCGATTCCCTCTATTCAACTTACTAACCACATCTCTGGGGGTGGTCTTGCTGCTACTGCCACAGGTGTTTCCTCCTCTGCCACTTCGTCCATTTCACAGTCAGTCACTTCTACACCTTCTTTTTCTCTTCTCAATCCAGACAACACTTTGAACACTTAACACTTGCCGTTAATACCACAGAACACTCTTATGATCGACTGAATATTGTTAATCTATCGAATTCTGCTTTCTCTGATGCTGAGATGGAACTGTTATCCCTAGGTCTTAGCTTTTGCCCTGAAGCGGCGCTCGATAAGTTTGAATTAATCAAAGATCTGCATTTTTTTGCTAGAAAGTCCTATTGCAGAGTTATTATGTAGGCGGATCCTCCTCGGGGTCATCTGTCAAAGATGTCCCGGAGGAGGATATTGATGTACTCCTCTCTTTGATGGAAGAGCAGGACTCGGATCTCATTGATATAATTGACATAAAATCGTTGTTAGATGAACATGTCACGATGGACACGGCATCTACAACACACAATAAGTTACCAAGTCTTAAGAAGAAATCAGATAACTTTCCCCAACTTTCCAATAACATCAACCTGGCAGCCTTTGTGGATATATTAAGGGATATTAAGAGATTAAAAACAAAAAAAGCCGACACCACAGGCGGCCATCTTGCTACACCCAACAGTTGCCCTAAGCCTCCACATCCCCCTTAAAGTCCGTTTTTACTGCTCTATTTGTCATTTGAGCCGCATGGGACTTTAACCATCACACACAGAAGAGATGCAATAGGGGCTACATACGCAGAGCCTAACCGGACAGATATGGAAGCTTAAAGCTCTGCGCCTAAGAGAACCTTGCCACCGGACACAATCCTGCTCAGACGCTGGTTAAAAATGCAGATCTTGGAGGGCGCATGCGCGGAGCCGATGCGAGCAGACATGCCTGCATAAAACTCCGCTCCTGAGTGGACACCGCCGCAGGGCTGAACACGACCAGACCCCAGAGAACCAGCTCCCAACCCATACAAAGCCTGCGAGGACCTTCGGGGACAATATCCATGGTCCCAATCGGGGCAAAACCGAAGCTCCGGACCAAAAATATCCGGGACGCCCTGACAAGGCCTCTCATCAAAATGGCGACGGCGCCCTCGCAGCAAGCCAGGTCGCCGCGCTCTCTGCGATCACCGCGCTCCTCTCAGCCGCGATCCTCGCAGCCACAACAAAGGCAGTCACAAACTGTGCAGCTTTCGCAGGGTGAGTTAGACCAGGACGACTGGCCCACATCCATTAACCCCCAGACTGACATTTTTATGAAATTTGAAGCCATGCTCAACAGGGCCCTGAAGCAGACCTCTGACCGCATCACTGAGCAATTGACAAAGGAAATCAGAGAGCTGGGAGGTAGGACAGCAGAGCTGGAAGTCAGGGTTGATGACATGGACTGCAATGTCCAGCAGTGCCTCACAGAAATTGAAAACATTAAAGAGGAAAACCTCAGCTTGCAAGCCTGCCTTGAGGACCAGGAGAACAGAGCCCGCCGCTCCAATCTGAGAATCAGAGGCATACCTGAATCAGTCCTTGACGTGCAGGCAACCATGCTAGCCCTATTCCAGGAATTAATCCCAGGCATCCCAGTTGAAAGACTTGAGATGGACAGAGTTCATAGAGCTCTAGCCCCACGCAAAGACAAAGGCCCTCCCAGGGACATAATAGCGAAATTTCATTTTTATCGCACCAAGGAACAGTTGCTCAAAGCTGCAAGAAGCAAACGCCAACTTTCATTCCAGGGCCACGACTACCAAATCTACGCGGCCCTGTCACCCATAACTATTGCCAAAAGACGTACCCTGAAGCCTTTACTTCAAACGCTGCAGCAACATCAAATTGCATACCACTGGGTATTTCCCTTCTCAGTGCGCTTCACGCACTTGGAAGCCAAATATGTTTGTCGCACAGCGCAAGAGCTGAAAGAAACCCTGCTGGATTTGGGCCTTGAAAAGCACAATCCTACTCCAGAACATGCTCGCAGGCGCTCGGCATCCGGGTCGCCGAAGAAGGACCCTCCTCCAGCAGGCCCTGGAAGCTCCCAGTCAGGTGTATCTCAATACAAGCGTGGCCGCTTCGAACCCCGGGCCTTGAACACAGAAGACTCCATGGATTGAACTGATCCTGCCCTAGCCCTAGGCCCTGCACACCACTTGCCCCTGTCTCGCGTACTCCGGGACAGGCATACACAATCCTCATTGTCGGACCACCTCGTCCGAGCTCTCTTCTTTGAACCAACCCGTTGAACTTACCTGCTGAGATCCCGGGTGAGGTAGATGCATCTTCACCCCCAACCACACCAGCCTTATGGACACAGGGCTGTTTACCCATCTGCACATCCCCTCATGGCACGACCATGGCCTAACTGACCTCCCAATCTAATCTGCCACAGACA
>BLSH010225030.1:28395-42018 GCA_018402905.1 Glandirana rugosa
TTAGAATACTGTGTCCAGTTCTGGAGACCACACTTACAAAAAGATATTGATAAAATAGAACGAGTTCAGAGACGGGTAACAAAAATGGTGAAAGGTCTGGGGGATAAAACATATCAAGAGTGACTTCAGGAACTTAATATGTACAGTCTGGAGGAAAGAAGGGAGAGGGGAGACATGATTGAAACCTTTAAATACATCAAGGGGGTGAATAAGGTTCAGGAGGGCAGTCTTTTCAATATGAAACCAAAATCAAGAACACGGGGACATGACCTCAAACTAACTGGGGGGAAGTTCAAAACTAATATTAGAAAGTATTATTTTACTGAAAGGGTGGTTGATGATTGGAATAAACTACCAACAGAGGTTGTGAGACAGTCAACAGTAAATGGCTTCAAACATGCTTGGGATAAACATAAATCCATTGTCAGACAACAAGGTTAATGTAAAAAAAAAAATATATATAAAAAAATAAAAAAAATAAAAAAAAATAAAAAGGGGCAGACTCGATGGACTACTCAGTCTTTTTCTGCCGTCACTTTTCTATGTTTCTATGTTTCTGTGCATGAGGTCCCTCTAAAAATCTATTCCAGACCCTTAATCAGAGCATACAGTCTGGCTGGCAGAGAAAAGGGGAGGACAAGCATGTGACCCCCCTCCTGAACTATACTAGGTCACATGCACTCAATATGAGAACATGGGGTTGTCAAGGGCACAGGCCTCTTTCCCACAATCATTGCCTAGTGGTTGTGGAGATTTACAGATGGGGAGCTTATCAGAATCTGGAAGTCCCCTTAAGACCCCTTTCACAATGGGGCACTTTACAGGTGTTTTTGCACTAAAAATTTTGTCTGTAAAGCGCCTGTAAAATGCCTCTTAAGCCACCCCAGTGTGTGTGTGCTTTCACACTGGAACGGTGCGCTTGCAGGATGAGAAAAAAAGTCCTGCAAGCAGCATCTTTGGGGCAGTGGGGGAGCGCTGTATACACTGCTCCTTCACCTCCCCTGCCATTGAAATGAATAGGCACCGCTTTCAAAGTGCCATAAAAGCGTTTTGAAAGCAGCACTTAGCGGGCGCATTTAACCCCTTTTCTTCTTTCAAAGGTTTTTATTTGAATTTTGGACAAAACAAAGAAAGGTACATTACATCAGAGAGTAGGACAACAGGTGAAAACATCTTGTACTGAGAAGTTAAATGTGAGGACTGCTGGGCTCTCGACTCTCTTCTCAGCTGCATAACAATATTCAAGGTAGGGAGGAGTCACATGGTTATCTATCTGGGTGGACCACGGTGGTAAGCTCAACCTCCCAGAATCCCGGCACCCCCAAATGGGATCAAGCTGTGCCAGGATGGGGAAGCTTTGCTCCACTGAGTGAGATTAGAAAAGCAACTCATCTCCTGTCTCTGCAGTCACATGTTAGGAGGGCTAGGAACTAAGGGCCCTGAGTCAAACATGTCACATTTCTACTGGTATTAAGTTAACTATAGACCAGCTCGGTCTTAGGAAAACTTGAGTAAAGTACCGGAAAGATAAAGAAAAAAGAAGAAGGTAGAGCAGAGAGAAGGAGGGGCGGAAAGCAAAAGAGCACCTAGAGTCGATTTGGAATGGCCAATGGTGGAATCAGTCCCAGTATGAAGAAGATACCTATGTATGCTGCCCAAGGTTCCCAGATATCCTCAAACCTCCTAGTTGTCATGAGAGGACACTGGACAGCTTCTCTTGAGACATGATCCAGGAGACTTTAAGTATGGTGGCTGCAAAGGAGATCTTTGGTTTTTTCCATGACTTCGCTATAGTAAGCTTGGCCCCGAGCAATATGAAATGCACTAATTTCCTATTGGGTTTTGACATGTTTGGGATGTGAGCATTGAGAAGAGCAATCTATGGGGACCTGAGTTTTGGTCAGCCTCTCGAAAAGGTTGAAAATTTTTCTCTAAAACGGACCTATCCTTGGGCATTCCCACCAGATGTGAGGCATTGATCCCAATAGGGAGCATCCTCTGAAGCACCTTGGGTCGGCTGAGGGATAAATGAAAGCTAGCTTGGTTGGGGTGAGATACCACCTGGTGATAACCTTAACACTAGCCTCCATAAGGGCAGTATTTAAGATGCCCCGAAAAGAGTTAGATAAGGCACTGTGCCAGGTCTCCAAGTCACAAGAAATCTGAAATTTCCCCTCCCAGTGGTTCATATAGGAGGCCTTGGTCCCTGGCAGGGTGAGAGAAGTGTAAACTACCGAAATACCTCCCCTCTGTTCCATGGCTTGGCCACACCAGATTTTGTAAGCTGTGAATTTGGGTGGGAGAGGTTTGTCTTTCCAAATTTGCTGCAGGAAATTATAAATTTGTTGGAATCTGAACCTTTAAGAGTCTGGGAGATCCAGTTTGCTTATACAATGACCAAGAGTCATGGGGCCCGATGGAGTGAAAAAGTGCCCTATACAATACAGCCCCTTGTCCAGCCACCACCTGAATGCTTTGATCTCTAGCCCTGGAGGGAAATCTGGGTTGTGGAAGATGTGCACTAGGAGATTCAGGGACAAGATAAGCTTGGGGCGGTTCCGCAGAGAATCCCAGAAGAAAAAGGAGTGGGATAATGTGGGAGATAAAATAGGGGTCTTTTTTTTTTGGTGGAGTCCAAAGAAGGAAATCTATTGTGTAATTCAGGACTGCCTGCCTCTCAATCTGAATCCAGCCTGGTTTTTCTTACCTCGTATAAACCAGGGAGAGCTGTGCTAATCTGGCTGCTTGATAATGTTTTAGGAGGAAGGGAAGCCCCAAGCCCCCCCCTTTTTCTGTGGCGGTATAAAATATTTTGGGGAAACCTGTATCCTGAGTTCCCCCAGATGAATCTAAGGATCTTGCTCTGGAAAGTCTTAAGATGGTCTCTTCTGATAGTTATAGGTAAGGCTCGAAATAGGTAAAGTATCCACAGCAGGAGGGTCATTTTAACTTCGTTGATTCTACCCAACCAAGAGATTCTGCTATTCGACCAGGATTTCAGGTCATCCTCAAGCTTTCAATAAATAGGGGGATAATTGTTAGAGTATAGGCCTTCTATCTTAGCCTTCAGGTTAATGCCTAAGTATTTAATTGAAGACAAGCTCCATTGGAAGGGGAATGAGTGTTGCAGGGAGGTAACTATTTCAGATGGTAGGGAAATGTTCATTGCTTGAGATTTGGAGTAATTCACTTTAAGCCCTGAAGTTCCCACGAATAGGTCAAATGTGTGGCTTAAATTGGGAAGTGAAGTGTGGGGAGATGTAATGAACAAGAGAATGTCATCTGCAAAGAGACCGCATTTATGGCTCTGAGTGCTGCAGGTCACTTTTCTAAAGTGTCTGGGTTTTGATGGATCGCGATTGCTAAGGTTTCAATGGCTATAGCGAAAATGAGTGGAGATAGGGGATATCCCTCTCTTGTCCCCTTAGCTATGTCTATCAGTTTTGAATAGAATCTGTTAGGAAAAAGGAAATTTTTCCAGCAAAACTGGCTGTTTTTGCGGTGGTGCGCACGCCTGTGCGCGTCCGCGCGCCTGTGTGCGCCGAAAACGGCGCCAAATGGCGCTATTTAAGCCTGGAGATTCCTGCAATGGTTGCTGCTCGTTCTACAGCGTCCGTGACCTGTGAGCCACAGCTCCCTCCACCTGTTCCTGTGTTCGTTTGCTTCCTGTTTGACCCGGCTTGCTCTGACCTGTTGTTCGCTACCTGCATCGACCCCGGCTATTCACGAACATCCGCTTGTCTACTCCCCTGTACCTCTGCTGCCCGCCCGTTGAATGAACCTTTGCTTGGACCTGACTACCCGCCTGCCTGATCCTTTGTACCTTCTTGCCTGCCCGTTGCCGGCCCAGCCTGTACGACCACTCTTCTATCTGCACATCTTCTGGAACCTCACTACATCATCAGTGACCATCCAGCCCTAGTGCCATCCCGCACTCTTGGCCTTCTGTCTACTCTACCAGGGGTCCTTGAATCGGGTGCGCAAGAGCAGTTGTTCCCTGCACAAGACAGACTCCACCACCAGATTCGTGACAGAAACGAGCAGCCATGACTGAGTCTGCGCAGGGAACACGCTCCACTATGGATGACTTATGTGCCCATCTGGCTGGCCTCACCCAGGCCGTCAAGAATCTCCAAGAGGGATATACCCGGTTAGAAGAGCGGGTGCTGGAGCTGTCTACCGCCCGACCTCCGGTACCGCAGCTGCCCGTACCATAGTGGCCCTACCCTCAGAGCCCAAGGTCCCGCTGCCGGATAAATTCTTCGGGGACCGACGCAAGTTTCGGGTCTTCCGGAGTGCCTGCGACCTATATCTGGGTCTCCAGCAACGGACCTTCTTGTTAGAGAGCACCAAGGTCGGATTCGTGATCTCCCTGTTGCAGGGTGAACCCCAAGCCTGGGCCCTCAGACTGTGGGAGCAGAATGCACCCGAAGTTGCTTCTGCTGCAGCCTTGTTCCTGGCCATGGCACAGCTATATGACGATCCCCATCTTGCCGCCACCACGGAAGCCACCCTGTACAACCTCCAGCAGGGCCGCCGCCCTGTGGAGGACTATGCCGCTGAATTTCTGTGCTGGAGTTCGGACACCGCCTGGGGCAGCGCAGCACTCATGTTCCAATTCCACATGGGGCTGTCGGATTCCGTAAAGGATGAGTTGGCCCGAGTGGGGATCCCTAAGACCTTGGAGGAGCTGGTCACCTTGGCCATCTCCATAGACCGGTGCAACTGCGTCCCACCTGGATGCTCCCTCGGGTGCCCAGTTACCCGACTCCGCCGGCTTTTCGGCCAACAACCTCCTCCTCCTCTCCTTCGGACTCCTCTGAGCCCATGCAGATTGGGTTGCTTCGGCCATCACTCTCCAGCGAAGAAAGGCAACGCCGGTTCCAGTTGAATCTTTGTCTCTATTGCGGAGTGCCTGGTCACATGGTTCGGACATGCCCCGCGAAGCGCGGTAAGTGCTTGTCCACTGTATCTGATGTACCGATTAATGCCCGTGCCCATCTCACCATTTTCTTGTCTCTGCAGCATCTCAGAGGGATTATCACAGTGCCGGCAATCCTTGATTCCGGTACGTGCAGCTGTTTTGTTGACCTGGATTTTGCTGCACAGCACCACATCCCCCTGCAACCCAAGGCACACAAACTGGTGATCCGCCTGGCCGACAGATCACACATTAAATCCGGAACCGTCACACACGAGACGGTCCCTCTGCTTTCCTGCACCCTGGATGGTCACAGGGAACATCTGCGGCTGGATGCCATTGCCTCTCCGCTCTGCCCCTTCATCCTGGGATTGCCCTGGTTCCAGGCCCACAACCCCAGCATAGACTGGACCACTGGAGCCGTCCATTTCCAATCTCCTTACTGCCGTCGGCATTGCCTGAGTCCTAGAGACGGGACTGTCCCAGCACTCCTCAACCTGGAGGCCGACACCGAACCAGATGTTCGAGCTCTTCTTCCACCAGCCTACCATGCATTTCTAGATGTTTTTAGCAAGAAGGGGGCGGACAGACTTCCGTCGCACAGGCCCTACGATTGCCCCATCGAGCTGCTGCCTGGTGCAGAGGTGCCTTTTGGGAGGATCTACCCTCTTTCCGAACCTGAATTGGCGGCCCTTAAATCCTACTTGGAGGAGAACACCAAGAAGGGATTCATCAGACCGTCTACATCCCCGGCCGGAGCCGGCATCTTCTTCGTAGAGAAGAAAGATCACTCGCTCCGGCCGTTCATAGACTATAGGGAGCTCAACCGGGTAACCATCAAAAACCGGTACCCGCTACCTTTGGTTCCAGAACTTTTTCATCAGCTGGGGTCAGCAACTGTCTTTACCAAGCTCGACTTGCTGGGGGCATACAATCTTATTCGGATCAGGGAAGGAGACGAGTGGAAGACCGCATTCCGCACTCGGTTCGGGCATTACGAATACTTGGTGATGCCCTTCGGCCTGTGTAATGCCCCCGCAACCTTCCAACATTTTGTCAACGACGTGTTTCGAGACTTCCTGGATCTCTTTGTTATAATATACTTAGACGACATCCTGGTCTTCTCCACTTCCTTGGAGGAACACCGCAGGCACGTCACTAAGGTTCTTGGGCGTCTACAGCAGCACGGCTTATACGCTAAAGCGGAAAAATGTTCGTTTGAACAGCCCAGTATGCATTTCCTGGGGCTGATCATCTCCGCAACCGGCATCCATATGGATCTGCAGAAAGTTTTCACCATCTTGGAATGGCCTGCACCTACAGACCGAAAAGGGGTGCAGAGATTTGTGGGCTTCACAAATTTCTATAGGAAAATTATTAAAGGATTTTCCGCCATCGTGGAGCCCATCACATGTCTAACAAAACAGAATACACGGTACCAGTGGTCCCCTGAAGCTCAAGCCGCTTTTCAGAGACTCAAGTCCCTCTTAACGTCGGTCCCCATTCTGAAGCACCCGGACCCAGCTTTACCTTACGTCCTGGAGGTGGACGCATCAGAAACTGCAGTGGGGGCTATCCTGTCCCAGCGCCAGGGTGTCAAAGCCCTGCTCCACCCAGTGGCCTTCTTTTCCAGGAAGCTGACCGCACCGGAGTGGAATTACGACATGGGAGACAGGGAGCTACTGACCATTAAGTCAGCGTTAGAGGAATGGCGTTATTTGCTGGAAGGGGCTTCTCATCCTATTCTGATATTAACCGACCACAAAAATCTGGAGTATCTCCGAACGGCAAAGAGACTGAGACCTAGGCAAGCCGGCTGAGCGCTATTCTTTTCCAGGTTTCATTTTCACCTTACATATCGTCCCGGATCCAAGAATAGTAAGCCCGACGCTCTCTCCCGAATGTTCACAGAGCCAGGCAATACTGCTCCACCGGATACTATACTTCCTGCACGGAATTTCCTGCTGACAGATGAAGACTTTCTCTCCCAACTTCGTCGGGTCTTGGATGGTTCGGCTACCGACAGAGACACCCGATTGACCATAAGGGATGGTCTATGGTGGTTTGGGCGGAGATGTTCATCCCGGCAAGTCTGCGTCTTAGAGTCTTGGGTCGTTGCCATGACCATAAACTGGCCGGACATTTTGGTACACAAAAGACCGCTGAGCTCATCTCACGGTCATTCTGGTGGCCCAACATTTTGGAGAACTGTAGAAAGTATGTTGGGGCCTGTCCCGTCTGTGCCCGAAACAAGACAGACAGAGCTAAAGCCTGGGGTCTGTTGAACCCCCTTCCCATACCTGAATGCCCGTGGTCGCAACTGGCGATAGATTTTATCGTGGAACTCCCCCCGTCGGAAGGTTTTTCTACCATCTTTGTCATAGTAGACCGGATGACAAAGATGGCACATTTCATCCCTATGAAGGGGACCTCCTCAGCGGCCAAAACGGCCCATACATTCATAAAGGAAGTCGTCCGACTTCATGGAGAGCCCAGCAACATCGTGTCTGATTGGGGGGTCCAGTTCACGTCAAAATTTTGGAGAGCCCTGTGTGCTGGGCTGGAAATTGAACTTGCATTCTCTTCGGCTTACCATCCACAGACAAACGGACAGACGGAAAGGACGAACCAGACGCTGGAACAATACTTACGGTGTTTCTCGTCCTTTTCTCAGGATGATTGGGTCGCACTGCTGCCTGTGGCCAAGTTTGCCTACAATAATACTATCCATTCGGCCACCCAGCAGTCCCCATTTTGGGCCAATTATGGCTACCACCCCACATTCCTGCCCGACTTGAATCCGGAGTGTACCGTCCCAGCAGCACAGGATGTCACCAACTTCCTCCACTCCAATTGTCGACTCCTTCAGGAGACATTATCCAAATCCCGGGAGGCTAGCAAGGAGGCCTATGACAAGAGGAGACGGGGGGAAAGGGAGCTTCAACCTGGTAACCACGTTTGGTTGTCAACAAAGAATTTGAAGATTGCATGCCCCTCTAAAAAATTGGGCCCGAGGTTCCTGGGGCCTTTTCCTGTGAAAAGACAGGTTAACCGGGTGGCATTCGAACTTGACCTTCCACCATCCCTGAAGATCCACCCGGTTTTCCACGTTTCCCTACTAAAACCCATGGTCCTCTATTCCTTCTCGGGCCGAAAAGTAGGACCACCGGGTCCCATCCTAGTCAACGGATAGGAGGAGTTTGAGGTGGAAGCAATTTTAAACTGTCGCCGGAGAGCTGGAGAGACACAACATCTGATCAAATGGAAGGGGTTCGGCCCGGAAGAGAACTCGTGGGAACCCGAAAGAAACATCCATGCCCCTGGACTGATCCGAACATTCAGAAGAAATCGGCAGGGTGATGACACCCGGTAAGGCAGCCGGAGGCTGCCCCTTGGGGGGGGGCAATGTTAGGAAAAAGGACATTTTGGCAGCAAAACTGGCTGTTTTTGCGGTGGTGCGCACGCCTGTGCGCGTTCGCGCGCTCCCGTGCAGGTTTGCGTGCCTGTGCGTCCGTGCGCGTGCACGCGCCGAAAAAGGCGCCAGATGGCGCTATTTAAGCCTGGAGATTCCTGCAATGGTTGCTGCTCGTTCTACAGCGTCCGTGACCTGTGAGCCACAGCTCCCTCCACCTGTTCCTGTGTTCGTTTGCTTCCTGTTTGACCCGGCTTGCTCTGACCTGTTGTTCGCTACCTGCACCGACCCCGGCTATCCACGGCCATCCACTTGTCTACTCCCCTGTACCTCTGCTGCCTGCCCATTGAACGAACCTTTGCTTGGACCTATCTACCCGCCTGCCTGATCCTTTGTACCTTCCTACCTGCCCGTTGCCGACCCAGCCTGTACAACCACTCTTCTATCTGCACGTCTTCTGGAACCTCACTACATCATCAGTGACCATCCAGCCCTCATGCCATCCCGCACTCTTGGCCCTCTGTCTACTCTACCAGGGGTCCTTGAATCGGGTGCACAAGAGCGGTTGTTCCCTGCACAAGACAGACTCCACCACCAGGTTCATGACAGAATCCCTGGAGCCTTATTTGGGCAGTGGGGAAAGAGTAGAGGACTCTAATAGTGCCCATGAAGCACTGGCCAAATCCCCATCTCTCTAGAAGCATGAAAATGTATGCCCATGATACAGAATCAAAGGCCTTCTGTAGATCTAGTGATAAGACCATGCCTCCTTGTTTTGGGCCTCCTTCCCAATTAGATTTTAAGATGGAGATCAGATTGATAGCTCTGCATATCTGGTCCGGCCCCTGCCTCCTCGGGATGAAGCCCATCTGATCTTTGTGTATATAGGCATTGATAAATGATGCTAGCCTGTTGGCCAGAATTTTTGTCAGAATTTTAATGTCATTGTTGATTAGTGATATTGGTCTGTAGTTACCAACTTCCTCAGGGTTCTTATCTGGTTTCGGTATTACCATGATGAAGGCTGAGTTAAGTTGCGGATCCAGGGGAGTGCCCTGTGTAACGGGGTTAAAGAATTGTGTCAGGTAGGGAGAGAGAGTCTTAGCAAAGGTCTTATAGTAGGGGACAGACAGACCGTCAGGGCTTGGGGAAGAGCCCTTTCTCAGGTCCTTGATGACCCCCAAAATCTGCCCTTCTGTTATGTCTGCCTCTAGAATAAGTTTTGCTCTACTGTCAAGGGGGGATAACATCAAGGAATTTTGAAGAGGATTCTTTATGGCTCTGTTCAGGGGAGCTGTATAGATCCATGTAGTATCTATGGAAAGTGTATAGGATATTCATTGGGTTAGTAGTGAGGCCCTGTCCAGGAATTCTAATTTTGGGGAATGTGAAATGGCAAGGTCGGGGAGATAGCCGCATTGCTAGCATCGTGCCTAATTTGTCGTTCTGCGTGTAAAATTTTTGTCCGCTCCAACGGATGGATTTTTCTGCTTTAGCCATTAGGGCCACATTAAGTTCTAGTCTAGCTTTATCCAGTTGAGAGGTGAGGGATTTGGAGGGATGTGTCTTGTGCAACGCCTGAAGGGACAAGTAAGATTTTTCAAGTCTGGCAAGGTCCACCCATCTCTCCTTTGTTATTTGGGATGATATCTGGATGAATTTTCCTCTGATGAAGGCTTTATGGGCTGCCCAGAGAGTTTCTGCAGAAATTCCTTCTGTGTTATTAAGAAGGAAGTATTCCTTGAGGGAATTATTGATCTGTTCCCCCCCCTATACACCCCACGGGTCTCCCCCTAATTTAGGGACCACCTGCCGTTCGATACCAGAGGTGCTCCTTAAGCTGAATCCACATCCTCAGTCCACTCTTAGCCCATACCTGTGTTCACCAGATCCATCTGAAACTGACAGGTGCCGGACCAGCTGACTCCAGCTCTGATGCAGCTCCGGCCCCGTACAACGGGCACCTTGGACTCAGGAGCCGAAGACACTCTATCTCCCGGTCAGCATCCACACACCGCACGGAAGACCGGCGGTGCTAGCTGACACTTGCCGTCTAGGAACTGGAGGGCCCTGTAACATGGGTAAAGCTAGACACTCACCATATAGACGCTGAGCTCCGATACGGCTACTAGCTCCACTCAGTGTGTCAACCACGCTCGGAGAACAGCGGGACCTGCACCCGGACGAAAACATCCAACAGTGAGTCACATCCCACCAGTGGGATCTATACTTTACCTTGCAGCCGCATTCACCACGGCTTTCCGCCATCCGCTGCTGCTAGGGCCAGCACTAGCGGACTCTGTGACACACTTGAGCCCAGGGTCTCCCACGGCGTTGACTGTTGATCTCTGTAATCAATTATGGTAGCGAGACACACATTGGGCTGTTGCTGATCGATATACTCTATGGACCACCAGTCCTAAAGGAACAATGGGCCTATACTGACTTGTGACATGCTAGTGCAGGTTGGAACAAATCCCACACAGCAACCTACTCTAAGCACCAAGTACACTTTGGGACTAGTGCCTTCTACTTTATTATGCTAAAGATCTCAGAGCTTATGAGTCCTTGCATGTATATAGGAATGGTACGTGTGTGACCCCGGGGTGTTGTTTTTAACAGACAATGTTGTCATTTTATGTGTTGTCAAGTATCATTGGTTTCTATTTAATTGTTGCACTAATAAAATTAATCTTTCAGTATATGCCGCTGGATTACCCCTTCCTTTTCCTTTTGGAGCCACGTACCTACTTTTGGGCAGGGCCCTGTCCCCTTCCTGTCTGTGTAGTAGAGCGTGCATAGGTCCATCCTAGGTGAATCCCACCACTTAGTTAGGGTGAGTCGGCCATACTATTCAACACTATATACGGAGTTGAGATCCGTGTCCTTTTCCCTAACCCTTGTTCCTGATGTTGTAATTATTGATCTCAGTGGCTTTGATGGGATCAGCGAGCAATGATTCATTCAGTCTCCACTGAGTCTGTCTCGCATAATGTGGGTCAGATCGAATTTTCAGAATTACTATGGAGTGGTCTGAGAGTGCTGTGTCGACTATTCGTGAGAGCATTACTAGGGGTATTGTGTCAGTCTGTACTAGTAGGTGGTCAATTCGTGCATAGGAGTTGTGGGGAGAAGGATAGTGTGTAAAGTCTCTCTTGGTTGGGTTAAATTCCCTCCAAGCGTCTGTCATATTAAGTGAAGCAATTTGGCTATTTTGAGGCTCGCTTTGGATGGGCACGTCAGTTGGTTACCTATGGATCTGGATTTGTCAAGTCCTTGGTCAAAGGCGATATTGGAGCCTCTCCCTAGTATGACTCTGCCTTCTAAATGGGGTTGGATAGTGTCAAATAATGATTTAAAAAAGGTTGGTGGCCCTTTATTCGGGGCTTAATAAGAAACCAGAGTGTATAAGTTTCGTTCCATGGTGCCTTTGATTAGGACAAACCTCCCTCCTGGATCTTTAATTTCCAAGCAGGGGGTGAAACCACAGGCTTTAGAGATCAGGATGGTTACCCCTTTAGTTTTAGACTCCGCTTTAGCCAAGAAGAAAGTGGGGAAGTGTGAGTGGAGGAATTTGGGGCTGTACCATAGCGGGAAATGGGTCTCCTGAATCATTACTACATCCAGTTTGAGGGATTTGTAATGGTCGAGGACTTTCCTCCTTTTTATAGGAGAGTTTAGTCTCTGGGCATTGTGAAAAGCTATTTTAGGGTGTCTCTGAAGCATGTTATCCATGGAACCTGTGGGGGTCAAAGCTTGTGTTTACAACATCACTCACCACTGACCTGGCGGCCCCCACCGAGGGAGAGGAGAGCTCGAGGACATCCAGGAACCCCGAAACACAACTGGCTGATCTGGGATTGGCTAAAACAGAAGTAAATGTTAGGTGCATTGTTGAAGAAATAGAGAGGAGGAAATGAAAGACAGAAAAGAATATAACATGACAAAGACAATTACTCCTATAGGAGGCTAGTGGGATTGGTGCCCGAGGGGTTAAGGACCCCCTCTGACCCACAATCCCTGCCCTCTTAAGAGGGAACAAAACAAAAAAACAATAACAAGGTATAAGATATCATCTGACCCATCAGGGGCAGAAAACTTATCCCAAGGAGTTCCAAGGAAGTCCCGGGGGTAAGTGGAGGCAAATGAGGACCCACCCCAGCAGGGGCGCCCCTAGACCCAATTCTATCTTAGAGTACAACCAGAACATCTATAAGTAGTACTATCTTCTGAGGATCTTAGCCTGAAATATGCATGGGCTCCCTGTGCTCCAGTCAGAGAGACAGGGGCTCACGTTCTGAATTTGAGATCAAGTAAGGAAGCTGAAGTCCTAATCTGGGCATAGCGCTTATCTAAATAGTTCACTTAGCTATTCAACTGTTCAATAAATTTGAGTATGAAACAAACCAAAAACAACTGAGTCAAAAAGGTTATGGAAGAGGAGCATAGTAACTAGAGTTGAGCGAACCTCTGGAAGTTCGGGTTCTGCTGGTCCGGCTGAACTTCGGGACAAAGTCCGGGTTCGGGTCCGGACAGAACCCGAATGATCGCACGGACCCCGAACCGCATTGAAATCAATGGGGACCCAAACTTTTAGGCACAAAAATGGCTGTGACAAAGTCCTGGAAAGCCCTAGAGGGCTGCAAAAGGAAGTAAAATGGGGGTAAGGGTAGGGCAAGTGCCCTACAAAAACATGGGGATAGGGAAAATAAATTAAAATCAAATAAAAAAATGGGAAGGGGGTGGATGTGGAGTAGGAGCCTAGAGGTTGACTAGGCCGTGACCGTGGCAGTGTAGGTGGAAGTGGCGGTGGTAGAGGAGTAGGAGGAGGTAGCCAACATCATATTTTTTTTTTTTGTATTGAGGCCTATTCAAAAAAAGAAGAATATGAATGGCTGTGTGAGTCCGGTCTAAATGTTTATTCTGCACAAGGTACAGACAAGTCTTGTGGGATCCATGCCTGATTCATTTTAATAAAGGTTAGCTTGTCCACGTTGGATGTGGACAAACGGCTCCGCTTGTCTGTGATAACGCCCCCTGCCGTGCTAAACACACGTTCCGACAATACACTGGCTGCAGGGCAGGCCAGCACCTCCAAGGCATAAAGGGCAAGCTCAGGCCATGTGGCCAATTTGGAGACCCAGAAGTTGAATGGGGCAGACCCATCAGTCAGTACGTATAGGCGTGTGCAAACATACTCTTGCACCATGTTGCTGAAATGCTGCCTCCTGCTAAGACGTTGTCTATCGGCTGGTTGTGCTGTTTGTTGTGGGGGGCTGCTGACAAAGCT
>BLSH010225030.1:48899-71252 GCA_018402905.1 Glandirana rugosa
TCACACCAAGTATCAACGAGCGGTGAGTTGAATATCCCGAGGAGAACATGGTCTAGACTGTGGTTTGTTCGGGTCTCTCTGGATTAGAAGTAGGTGTAATACCGGATTTTAAAGGGGTTTATGATGCCACCGATACCACAAAAAATCAAACGGAATGATAAAAACCGGTGTAGGTTACAAACAACGATTAGAGAATATCTGTTCATACACCGTAAAAAATCAAACGGTGGAAGGGGGGTGGAGAAATGCCACATACTTGTCTATAAGAGATTAGCAACAAACATTGGATGTGGCCAAAAATAGTAAGGCAAACTAAAAAACACCATAGCCACCGTAGTATTTGGGGAAATTTTAGGCCATAATGTGGATGAAGATTAGGTCTCTCTGGGCTTGTTTGGTGTCAGATCTGGTACAAGAGGAGCCCTATAAGTTGAGTGGCGAGCAACTATGAACCACACTAGTAAGTAACCTGGCAAACTCAAAAACGCCAAAACTAAGTGTTGATGTGGCCGCTCAACCTGTGTGGATAGTGCCCATAAGGACTTGGGTCGGAGTATAGGGGTGGTAGTAAAGCTTGAATTATTAGCAAGCGACCTATCATATAGAGTGGCAGTGCCTCTCATCCATGACACATCTGCAGGTGGTAGGACCCTCAGTCCCTGAAGGAGTGTCAGGATGAGAAAGAGGTGGGAAGAAGGTGGCAAACTAAAAAACGCCACATTCCTGTTAATAAGCGGTTATGAGCTTATTCAGGATTAGATAGGAGCTCTTTCAGGTATGTCCAAAAACTGATTCTGTAGTGCAATTGGTCATTCTCCGTTGACTCAAGTGAACTCTCTAATTCTTGGACTTTGTGTGTCATGGGGGAACTTACTTCTGCTAGAATTTGAGCGTTTTTCAAAATTAGCCTTCTTGGCCATTGGTGATTTCGTAGGTGAGGAACTTGGGGTTTGTAAGCCCGCTTGATTTGAAGGTAGAGTGCGGAACTCTCTGTACCAATCTGGCAGTTCCACCAAGGCAATGTGTAGTTGCTCACAGAATGTCGAAAGTTCATCCGGCATTTTAAGGTAAAACTGTTTCCCTTTGTATGTGGCATTCAATGCGAATGGAAAGCGCCATCTGTAGGAGATCCCCTCCTTCCGGAGTACCTCCAGCAGAGGGCGCAATGCACGTCTGTTTTGTAATGTGATTGGCGACAGGTCCTGGTATAGTGCGATCGTTTGATCATTGATGGTTATTTGGTCGTTAAGTCTGGCTTTATTAAGGATTTCTTCCTTGAGCTGAAAACTTTGAAGGCAGCAGACAACATCTCTGGGTGGAGCATTGTCCGGGGGTTTGGGCTTCAGAGCTCTGTGGGCCCTAACAAAGGCAATAGTAGTGTCCTTTGGACGTTCTAAAATTTCGTTAAATGTTGCTTGTAAAACAGACTTGATATCTTTGGGTTCTATGGATTCAGGGATCCCTTGGATCCTTATATTTTGTCTGCGACCTCTGTTATCCAGGTCTTCAATTTGGCGATTCATAAGGATTAAGTGTGTGGCGTGGGAAATGACCGCTGATTCAAGGTTCTCTACCACTCTGTCTCTTTTAATATGTGCCCTTTCAGAAGCTGTCATGCGTTCAGTGAGTGAGAGAATGTCCGCTTTCAATTCAGTGATTGCGCATGAGAAAGCATTCTTAATATCTGCGGCAATAGTGTGCATTTCAGAAAGTTGTAGTGGGTGGTCTAGCGGGGCAGAATCACTTGTCAGTTCATCAGATGTTGCTATTGAATCATCACTGTGTTCTGCCTCGTGCCTCTGTGACGCCATTTTGGTCGTTGTACGTCCGCGGGACTGTGATTTAAAAAGATCTGTGATATCTCTGATATCAGGTGTAGATGAAGATCTAGGGGCCCGATGTCCGGGTGTAGCTTTTATGTTCTTGGTTAATTTGCCCATCTTATGTGTGTGCCGGCAAGAGCAATGTAATAGGTCGCAGGAATGCAGCACTTTGTATTTAGGCTGCCATTGTCATGTATTAAGCTTTGTCTTAGAGAAAGGGGAAAAGTTCAGATACAGGTCACAATGCAGCTTGCCCAGAACTGGCCACCAGAAGTTAACTAAATAAATGTTAGCCACCAGCCAGTGCAGCTTCTCCAAATATTGCCCTATTGCACAAGTGGAGCTAATGTGGCAGACGGGGTGTCTCTTCTGAAGACACGCGGCCAGTGCTAGCTCCAGCCTGCTCCAGTTTAATGGTGCTTTTGTCCAATCCTTAGCTGTAGTGTTGGACAGGGCGGCGATGAGCTGTCTTTCTTGTGGTAGTTGTGGCGCTGTCTGGGTTCGTAGCGTGTCTGTGTGCCGTTGTTGACGTAGGCCCGTATGTCCGTCAGCCGTTAATTGAGGCCGGGGATGCTAGTGCGGCCTAGGCCGCGGCGGGTTATGTGGCGATTTCTGCCTGAAAGTGGGATCAATGTGTAGCGGGGAGCGTGGGCTGTCCCACTGGGGTGGTTTTACCTGGCTCCCGTTGCTGTACAGGCAGGATTCCTCGGGTGAAACACTTTATGCCCGGAGCTCTCATGAAGTGCGTCCTCTCGCCGCTCGCGCCAAGCCACGCCCCCCGTGTGGGAGGTATATTATCTGTGTCCTCTGTATCTCCCCAGCCACGCTCCAGTGATGCCCACGAGCTGCGTTGGGTGGCACCCTGCTGCAATTCCTCCTCCTCCTCCTCATCTTCCTCGTCCTCCAGAACTGTGCCCTGGCTTGAATATTTTGGACCTGGCCTATGCTGGTGCAGGAACCCACCCTCCGAGTCACTTGCTAATGACTGGCCTGATAACCATGGAAATGACCCCTCTTCCTCCACCTCATCCTCCTGTGCCACATCCTCTTCCATCATGGCCCGAAGTGTTTTTTCAAGGAGACATAGAAGTGGTATAGTAACGCTGAGAACAGCATCATCGGCACTGGCCATGTTGGTGGAGTACTCAAAACACCGCAATACGCTACACAGGTCTCGCTTGGAGGCCCACTCGTTGGTGGTGAAGTGTTGCTTTTCTGCAGAGCGACTGACCTGAAACTCCACTATTGCCTGCTGCTGCTCGCACAGTCTCTCCAGCATGTGCAAGGTGGAGTTCCACCTTGTGGGCACGTCGCATATGAGGCGGTGAGCAGGAAGGCCGAACTTCCGCTGCAGTGCAGACAGGCGAGCAGCAGCAGGGTGAGAACGCCGAAAGTGTGCACAGATGGCCCGCACTTTATGCAGCAGCTCTGACATATCTGGGTAGTTTTTTAGAAAATTCTATACCACCAAATTCAGCACATGCGCCAGGCAAGGGATGTGTGTCAAACGGGCTTGGCCCAGAGCCGCTACGAGATTTCGCCCATTGTCGCACACCACCAGGCCGGGCTTGAGGCTCAGTGGCAACAACCACTCATTGGTCTGTTGTTCAATTCCCGTCCACAGCTTGTGCGCAGTGTGGGGTTTATCCCCCAAACATATCAGTTTTAAAACAGCCTGCTGTCAATCCCCCTGGATGTGCTGATGTTGGTGGTGAAGGTGTTACGCTGAGCGGATGAGTGGGTGGTCGAGGAGGAGGAGGCAACAGGAGGCAAAGAGAAATGCCCTGCAATCCTCGGCCCTGCAATCCTCGGTGGTGGAAGGACATGCGCCAAATGGCTAGCCGGCTCAGGCCCACCCGCCACTTCATTTGCCCAGTGTGCAGTAAGCGAGATATAGCGTCCCTGCCTGTGATTACTGGTCCATGTATCCGTGGTTATGTATACCTTGCCACTGATGGCGTTGCGCAGTGCACACCTGATCTTGTCCCCGACTTGTTTGTGCTGGGAAGGGATGGCTCGCCTGGAAAAGTAGTGGCAGCTGGGTACCACGTACTGTGGGACAGCCACTGCCATCAGGTTTTTGAAACTGTCCGTGTCCACCAGACGGAATGACATAATTTCAAAGGCCAGGAATTTTTAAATGCTGGCATTCAGGGCCAGGGATCGCGGATGGGTGGGGGGGGTACTTCCTCTTTCTCTCCAGGGTTTGGGAGATGGACAGCTGTAAGCTTCCATGGGACCATGTGGAAATGCTTGGGGACGGTGGCGGACATGGTGGCGTTGCTGTCATATCGTCTGTTTGCTGGGTGGCAGGCAACGCTGTCACTGTAGAGGTGGAGGAAGAGGCCGAGGCAGCAGCAGAAGAGGAAGCAGGAGGAGGCCGAGACCGTTCTTGGATTTTGAGGTAATTATTCCAATGCAGCTTGTGCCTTGAATTTAGGTGCCTGGTCATGGGGGTTGTGCTCAGGTTGAGAACATTTATGCCCCGGCTCAGGCTATCATTGCACAGCTTGCAAACCACTCGTGTCTTGCCGTCAGCACATTGTCTGAAGAACTGCCACGCGGGGGAATGCCTTTGAGCTGTCTTTGGTGTGCTAGGTCCCTGGGTGCAGTGGGAAGTAGCAGGCATAGTGTCTAGGGGACGCTCGCTCCGCTTTTGCAACCTGCTTCCTCTTTTGCTGTGCTGGTGCATCTGTGCGACCACCAACTCTTCCTCCAAACTCCACACATCACTCGCATGACCCTCATTCCATGTGGGGTCTAGGACCTCATCATCCTCCACATCATCTTCCACCCACACTTCACCATTGCCCTCCTTGTCAGTCTGCACACTGAGGCAAGCTGCAGCAGTTGACACCTGTGTTTCGTCATCATCAGAAATGTGCTGCGCTGGTGTTTCCATGTCCTCATCCTGCAACAGAAGTGGTTGGGCATCGGTGCACTCAATGTCTTCCACTTCTGGGGCAGCGCTATGTGGATGGCCCACGGAAAGCACACCAGGAGAGTCATCAAAAAGCATAAGAGTCTCTTGCAGGACTTGGGGCTCAGACTGCTTGGCTAATTTACAAGGGGCTGAGGTGAAAGACAGATGGCCATGGGGTTCAGGTGCCAACTCTGAGCTTTCATCAAGGGACCGGGAGGGAGACAATGTCAAGGAACTGGAGGCATTGTCAGCCACCCAATCTACTATCGCCTGTACTTGTTCTGGCCTCACCAATCGTTGAAGGGCATTCTGGCCTACCATATACCGGTGAAGGTTCTGTTGGCTACCTGAGGAAGTGTTTCCCTTGTGCGTGTAGCTGGCACACCTCGACCACGTCCTCTCCTTCCAACAGGAGGTTCACCAACACCACCAACACCAGCAGCACCAGCATCAGCAGCAGCACCATGACCACGTCCCTTATTTGCTCTCCTCATTTGGCCCGCAAATGTATTATGTAGCCCTATGTAGGTATTTATTAATACCAATTAATACCTTTTTTTTTTTAAAACACCAACGTAGCTGGACTTTTTATTTTGGTGCAAGAAATGCACTGCTCACACCAACACTGGAAACTCTCCCTTTAGAACTAGGAGATGATTTTTCAACAATAATGTGTCACTTACAGCAACAGCTGGTCCTATAGGAGTAGGCAATGGTTTTTGAACAAGAATCTGTCCCTCTAAGCAACAGCTGGAAACTCTCCCTTTAGAACTAGGAGATGATTTTTCAACAATAATGTGTCACTTACAGCAACAGCTGGTCCTATAGGAGTAGGCAATGGTTTTTGAAAAAGAATCTGTCCCTCTAAGCAGAAGCCTCTACCTAGTGAAGTCAGATTCGCAGTATGTGAAATCTCAAATTACTCCCACAATCTGATTGTTGTGTACGATCCCACAATCTGATCATTGTGTACGAACGTAACGATCGTTGTGTTAGGCAGGGTTTCATCTGCAATATGTCACTCAAAGCAGTAGTAAGTGAAATCTCAAATTACTCCAACAATCTGATCGTTGTGTACGATCGTTGCGTTAGGCAGAGTTTATTATGCAATCTCCAACTCTAAGCAGCAGTATTTGAAATCTCAAATTCCTCCAACAATCTGATCGTTGAGCACGATTGTAGCGATCGTTGTTTTATGCAGAGTTTGATCTGCAACTCAAAGCAGCGGTATGTGAAATCTCAAATTTCTGCTATCTGTCCTCAGAGCAACAGCACAGCAGTAGTAAAGTAATCTATCTCAGGATGCAGGATCAGATGTTGTTAAAATGTATCTAATCTCTCCCTGACGCCGTCAGCTACCTCTCCCTACAGCTAACCCAAGAGCATGTGACTGCAGCATCAAGTGACTCCAGCTCATAAAGAGGCTGGGTCACATGCACTGGCCAATCACAGCCATTCCATTAGTAGGCATGGCTGTGATGGCTTCTAAGGGCAAACCAGTGAAACTCTTGTTGATTGGCTGCCCTGCAGCTTCTCAACATGTGGAGTAAAATACCAGAACCCCGGACCGAACCCGAACGGTTTTTGAAATGTCCGTGTTCGGGTCCGGATCCCGGACATCCGAAAGTTCAGTACGGACCCGAACGTTACAGTCCGGGTTCGCTCAACACTAATAGTAACCCCAATTTCTAGACCTTCATGTGAAAACACCAAGGGGCTTTTCCAGTACTCAAGGAAAAACTCGAACCAAGCAAAAATGATTAGTCCCAAGCTGTCTAAAGAGTTACTGAGATCTGTTGTCTTTAGCTTTCTTGCTCTTTGATTTGGTCCAGAGTGGAGATACTGGGCTTGCAGGGAGCGGTCTTTTCATGTGGGAGCCAGCAGGGTCAGTAAGGTCCATCGGGGCTTCCTGGGAGATTAATTGCAGATTTAGAAGGAGTTTTCCTCCCTCTGGGAGCGTTGAAAATGAGAATGTTTTTCCTTTATGAATGAATTTGACAGCAAAAGGAAAGGCCCACCAATATTTGCGCTCTTTTTGTTGGAACACTTGGAGGAGCGGTTTGAGGGCTCTCCTCTTCTGAATAGTAGTTGGAGACAGGTCTGCAAAAATCTGGACTTGATGCCCCATGCAGGAGATAGTAGGGTTGGTTCAGGACGCTCTCAATAGTTCTTCTTTGATGGCATAGAAATGCGGTTTTACTATTATGTCCCTTGGTGAATCATCTTTTCTCTCCAATTCCAACCTATGTTTAAGCACGTTGGGGATCATGGAAAGAATCAAGTCCTGGACAACGGGTATAACTTCTGTGATAGATTCTGGTAGGCCCTTCACCCTGAAGTTGTATTGTCTCGATCTGTTTTCAAGATTGTCGATTCTTGCTAGGGAAGTGTCCAGTTGGTCTTGCAGTACTTGTATATGAGCTGAGTTTTGGTTTGTTCTGGCCACCGTGATATCCAATTTTTGTTCAATAGCTTCCATTCAGGAGTCTAAGTCTGCTTTTATGTCTCTTGTGATTTTAGCAGCAGTGTTCACCAGGCCTCTATATAATAGATTGGAAAATTTAAGGAATAAGTCCTCCGTGTTCAGGCCCAACCAGCCTGTCCTGTGTGGGTACTCACGCCATTCTAGGTCCGTGCCTTGTGCTGGGCCATGGCCGCAGCCATTTTAGTACACCCAGGAGGGGGGTGACATGGCAGCGAGTGAGCTTGGGAGCCATCCCTGCTCTATATCCCGGGTGTCCGCTGCTTCAGGAGGCCTTGGGGGGGTCCAGCTGTCCCTGATTGGGCGTTCCTTGGTTTTCTGCTTTTGGTGCCTGGGGCGCTTGTGGCCTGGGTAGGTGTGGAGCACCCATCACAAGCGGCCATCACGGAGCTCCTGCACATGCGCGCTGTTTTAAACCCTTTTTAACCCCATCGTGGGGGGGGCTAACCACTACCGCCGTCCCAATGTGAAAGTTGCCTTAAAGAGGTAGTAAACCACATGAAAAAATTAAAAGAAAAGTGTGCCCCCCTGCAGGTTTAAGTCATAAAGTACTAATATGCACCACATACTAGTACATTATGCAGACTTACCTGTGCAGCGCTATCACAGCTCCCCGGTGCTTCCATCTTCACCCAGTCTTCCCTCCAGGTTCACAAACTCTGGCTGTGTCATGTACCTGGTGGTGGAGTCTGTCTTATGCAGGAAGCAACCACTCTTGCGGCCCTGGTTCGAGGGTCCCCGGTAAAGTAGACAGGGAGCCCAGGAGCTCAGGGGGGCACGAGGGCAGGACAGGATCCCTGGTAGTGATATAGATGGTCCAGTGAAGCTCGTGCAGGTAGCAGGTGGTCGTACTAGCTGGGTCGGTAGCAGGCAGGCAATGCGGTACAAAGTAGTGCCCAAATCGATTGCGAAAAGCTGTCTTCCACTCATCGCCTTCCCGGATACGGACCAAGTTTTATAAGCTCCCCGGAGATACAATTTAGTAAAGATGACAGCGGAGCCCAGTCTCTGAAACAGTTCCGGAACCAGGGGTAAGGGATAGCGGATGAGCTCCCTGTAGTCTATGCAAGGTCACAGAAGCCAATCCTTTTTTCTACAAAGAAGATGCCAGCCCCCGCAGGGGATGTGGAAGGTCTGATGAAGCTTTTATCCAAATTGTCATCCAGGTAGGCCTTGAGGGCCGCCAACTCTGGTTCGGACAAGAAATAGATCCTCCCAAAGGGTAATTCAGCTCCGGGCAGGAGCTCGATAGGGCAGTCGTGCAGCCTGTGAGGTGGTAGTTGCTCCGCCCCTTTTTACTTAAGACATCTAGATAGCTGTGATAGGCTGAGGACACAGCTAGCCGTACATCAGGGTAGGGATCCGGGTTCAGGCTGAGCAGAGTAGGAGTAGCGTCATTGGGCCGCTGGAGGCAGTGTTGGCAACAATAGTTAGACTGAAAGTTTACAGTCCCAGTGGTCCAATCGATGTTGGGGTCATGTGCCCGGAGCCAGGGCAGGCCCAAAATGATGGGGAACAAGGGGGACACTATGGCGTCCAGACGAAGCAACGCCTGATGGCCGTCAGCTGTGGTGGCAAGAAGAGGAGCGGTTTCGTGGGTGATGGTTCCGGACTTGATGGTGGATCCATCCACCAGGAGGATGGTCATCTGGTGGGTCTTGGGTAGTGGAATGTGGTGTGCAGCTGCATAATTTTCATCCATGAAGCAACTGCATGCTCCCGAATCAACAATTTCCGAGACCTGGGTAATCCCTCCGGGAAGCTGCAGAGAAAGGGAGATGACAAAGTGAGAGATCTGACTGGACATGTTAGACACTCCCGCTGAAGAAGCCGGTAGGCACTTACCACGCTTGGCAGTGCAGAATCTCAAAACATGCCCTGGTTCCCCACAGTACAGGCACAGATTCAGGGAGAACCTCTGTTGCCTCTCTTCAGGGGTCAGAGAAGGGCGCAGTAACCCTATCTGCATGGTCCACAGGAGAGGAGGAGGAGGTCACTGGCGGGAAAGGAACCGGACTTGGGTATCTTGGGACACGGGGCAGCATCCAGGTGGGACGCAAGGGACCCGAGGCTCTTTTGGCGCAGCGTTCCCGGAGTCGCCGGTCAATCTGGATCGCCAGGTTGATGAGGGCTTCCAGGGTGTTGGGCACCCCTACACAGGCCAACTAGTCCTTGAGGGACTCGGACAGGCCCAGGCGGAACTGATAACAGAGTGCAGCGTCGTTCCAGGCCGTGTCTGCACTCCACCTCTGGAACTCAGCCACATAGTCCTCCACGGACCGACGGCCCTGCTGGAGGGTATGCAAGGTAGCTTCAGCTGTAGCAGCCTGGTGAGGGTCATCATAGAGCTGCGCCATTGCTTGGAAGAAAGCAGCTAAGGTGGCGACCTCCGGGGCTCTCTGCTCCCAGAGTCTGTGGGCCCAAGACTGGGGCTCATCCTGCAGGAGGGAAAAGACTAGTCCCACTTTCGTGGCCTCCAGTGAGAATGTACAGGGCTGGAGACTGAAGTACAGCTCACATGCATTCCTGAAGGCTCTGAACTTGCGCCGGTCCCCTGCAAACTTGTCCAGTAAGGGGACTTTAGGCTCTGATGGAAAGGCCACAATGGTGCGACCTGTGGTCTGACTAGTCCCAGAGGCTGCAGGCACAGCAAGCTCCTGAACCCATTCTTCCAGCCGGGTATAGTCTTCTTGCAGGCTTTGGACCGTCCCGTGTGAGGCTGGCCAGATGGACACAAATTTCCTCCATAGCAGAGGATGCTCCCTGCACAAACTCAGACATGGCTGTCCGTTACTGTCATGCACCTGGTGGTGGAGTCTGTCTTATGCAGGAAGCAACCACTCTTGCGGCCCTGGTTTGAGGGTCCCCGGTAGAGTAGACAGGGAGCCCAGGAGCTCAGGGGGGCACGAGGGCAGGACAGGATCCCTGGTGGTGATATGGATAGTCCAGTGAAGCGGGTAGTGGGTGGTCGTACAAGCCGGGTCAGTAGCAGGCAGGCAATGCAGTACAAAGAGTTCAGGCAGAAGGGTTGTCAGGTGCAGGCAGGGTCGTCAACAGGCTGGTAGTGGAAGTACACAAGGATCAGGCAGAAGAGTGGTCGTGGGCAAGCTGGGGGTCGGTGCAGGCAGAAAATAACAAGGTCAAGCCGGGTCACAGGATCAGATAAACAGGAAATCAGGTCGCTCAGGAACACTCACACACTGTAGAATGGACAGCACTGACTGCTGGGCATTGTGAGCTTAAATGGGGCAGTTTGGCGCAGTCTCCGGCGCGTGCATGTGCACGGGAGCTTGCGGGCACGCGCGAACACGCACAGGCGCAAAAATGGCAAAAACAGTCCCTTTTCCTAACAGGCTGTATGAATGGCCGGGGCTGTGATGACTTCACTCCTGCACATGCATGCTGGAGCCCTGGCACAGAGCTCTGAAGGCACGGCACGGGTATGCATCCCTTCCGAACACATGCGCTGGTGATGTCACTGGATGAATGCTATGTGAATATCTCCTAAACAGTGCAAGTTTAGGAGATATTCACTGTACCTACAGGTAAGCCTTATTATAGGCTTACCTGTAGGTACAAGTTAAAACGTGGACTTAACTTCCACTTTAATAATTAGGGGGGCCCCCAGATAACCCCCCCCAAACATGACTGAGTATGGGGTATAAATAAAGACATCCAAACCTTTGACAAATACTGTATTAAAAAAGAAAATCCCCCCAAAATGTCCCCTGTTGTAAATCCATTATTAATCACAATGCCCACCACCCAACGACTCAAAAAAAAAAAAAATGTAGACCCAGCAAATGCGACCAATTCTGATAGTAAAACAAGCCAAATGACAGCTCCCAGTCATCAGCTTTATAAGGGAAGGGAGGGGGATAGTAGTGACATCATTGCCCAAATATGGCCAGTGCCCCTTTGCTTCAAAAGAGCTGTCACTAATCCTGTACATTATTAAAACAGCACTTGGGACAAGTGGTTAACCACTTCCCTACTGCCGTATGCAGAATGATGGCCGGGAAGTGCTTGAGTTATCCTAACTGGGCGTCATATGATGTCCAGCAGGATAACATGCCAGCGCGCCACCCAGGGACCACCAGGGAGGCCACACAGAGACCACCTGGGATGCCACCCAGGGACCACCAGGGATGCCACCCTAGACCACCAGGTAAAGGGCACACAATGCTCAATAGGGATGGCACCGTGCCCATCTGTGATGCTTTCCAGTGCCATCCCTATAGTTGCTGCGATACCAGTGCCACCTACAAGTGCCCATCAGTGCCTCCTATCAGTGCCACCCATTAGTGCCACCTATCAGTGCCCATCAGTGCCACCTATCAGTGCCCATCAATGCCGCCTATGAGTGCCCATCAGTGCCGCTTATCAGTGCCCATCAGTGCCGCTTATCAGTGTCACCTATCAGTGCCCATCAGTGCTGCATATAAGTGCCACCTCATCAGTGGCATCTCATCAGTGCCAATAAGTACTGCCTCATCAGTGCCCCTCAGTGCTGCCTCATCGGTGCCCATCAGTGAAGGAGAAAATGTAATTATTTACGTTTTGTGACAGAAAAAAAGAAAAAAAACATTTTTTTTCAAAATTTTAATTTATCTTTCAATGTTTTTATTATCTTATAAAAGACAAATCAAGTGTTACAAACAAAGCATAGTCAATGACAAATTCGAATGATTTGTATGAAGTAACATCTCACCATTTAGATGGATACATCAAAAAAAAAAAAAAAAACATATATGTCATTAGAGAACACATACTGGGAGTTAGACCCAATGTTGGATTATCAACCTGTGAAGGTCCCCCGTTACAGATTCCAAGGGGAGAAGGACCACCTCCAGACACCCCAATGGGTACAAACTGTGTCCAGGTGTGCTCCCACCTCCCCCCCATCCGGGGCTTTCGTAAAACCTTCTGATAACAAAACCAAATCAAACAGTAGTGTCCTCTTGGGAGTTCTTCATATACTGCCCTGATACCTCTGGAAAGTAGGGTATCCCAGGCCAAAGGGGATAGAAAGAGAATAGGACGGGACTAGCCCGCAGAAGGAAGAGGTGAAAGAGGAATAGAAAAGATGTAAGTAAGTTAGACACATAGGTCCGGAGCCTCTAGTTCAGTCCCCCACACGACCAGGGGAAAAGAGAAATTCCCATGAACTTTGCCCATGGATTCCAAATTGCTTCAAAGTGTTTCTCCTTATCTAGCAGTTTCGCCACAATCAATTCTTGGGACATAATCCATGAAACTTTCTGCTTTACGGCTTTTAGGTGTACCGAGGGCTGCTTCCATGACTTGGCAATAGTCATTTTAGCCCCGAGACAAAGAAAAAACAACAAAGTTTGAGTGCATTTAGGTAATCCTGGGAGTCTCTGATTAAGTAAGATAATCACTGGATCTAGAGGGATTGGGGTCCCCAGGACCCTGTGAATCATTGTTAAAAATTTGTGCCAGAATCCACGAACCCGTGGGCAAGACCACCATGTATGGAACATAGTTCCGACCAATTGACAACCTCTGAAGCATAGCGGGGATGTCCCAGGAAACATTTTAGCTAATCTATGAGGTACATAGTACCATCTAATAAGGATTTTAACGTTCACTTCAATAAGCAAGATATTTAATATTCCTTTGTATGCAGACTGCATAGCCATAAACCAGCTGTCCAGGGAGAGTTGCCGGTTTAAGTCTGTTTCCCATGCCTCCGCCTACGACGGCTTTTCTGATCTATCCGTCAAGGCCGCATAGGCAACCGAGATACCCCCCCTCTGGTCCATGCTTTCCGAACACCAAATTTCATAAGCAGTAGGCCTGATCTGGGCATGTGGCTGATGTAGGAGAGACTGCAGGAAGTGTGCAAATTGGGCGAATCTAAATTTTTTCTCACTAGGCATTTCTAATTTGGTATTACAATACCGAAGAGTTATGGGGCCTGTACTAGTAAAGAAATGTCCTATTCTGAACAAACCTTTATTAAGCCACCACTTATAAGCCAATATGTTCTGGCCTGGTGGGAATTCTGGATTGTTAAACATATGACTAAGAGGTTTTATGGCTTAGATCAGCGAGGAGCGTTTATAAAGTTTATCTGTTAACGCAAGAGAGAGGGAAAGGGAGGGAGAAATGACCGCAGGCCTAGATTTGGGGGAACCCCAGAGTAGGAAGTCCAATGTGAAGGAGGGGACTGCTTGTCTTTCTATTGTGAGCCAGTCTGGCTTTGGTCCTCTTGAGTATACCGTAGAGATCTGAGTTAACTGGGCAGCCTGATAGTACCATAAAAGTCTTGGGACGCCCAGACCCCCCTGATCTCTCCGCCTATAAAGGATTTCTTTCGCGCATCGATAGCCCTTCTTACCCCAGATGAAGGCATTTATTTTAGTTTGGATCCCTGCAAGCAAGGCGTCAGTGAGAGGTATCGGGATGGAACGAAATAAATATAGTAATTTCGGGAGGAGGGTCATCTTGATTGCGTTAATTCTTCCTATCCAGTACAGACCACATCTTTCCCAGCCCCCAAGCTCTTCCGCTAGTTCTTTGAACATTGGAGGGTAATTGTCTGAGAATAGCTTGTCAACCTTAGACGATAATTTAATTCCTAAATAAGGGATATTGTGTTGGTTCCACGCAAAGGGGAAATTATTTTGGAGTTGTACTAAAGTCTCAGAGGGGATAGAAATATTAAGAGCAGAAGACTTGCTAAGGTTCACCTCAAGGCCTGATATTGAGCCGAACTCCCTAAGTAATTTAAGAAGATTAGGGGTGGATATTAAAGGTGACATGAGGAACAACAACAAGTCGTCCGCAAATAATGCACACTTATGTTCCTGGGAGCCACACATCACTCCCCTAATGTCGGGGTGTGATCTGATGGCTATTGCTAGAGTCTCGATAGCAATCCCGAATATCAGGGGGAGATAGGGGGCAACCCTGTCTAGTCCCCCTCCTAATCTCCAGGGTTTCGGAGTAGTGTCCCAGCAGGCGAATCTGAGCCGAGGGGTTTGAATATAAAGCGCGTAGCGTGCCCAAGAAGTTAGTGCCGAAACCCCACCGAGCAAGAATCTCGAACATATAATTCCAGTTTACCGAGTCGAAAGCTTTCTGCAAGTCTATCGACAATAGATACCCCTCTTGTGGAGGGCCTCGGTCCCACTGTGAATGTAGAATGGAGATAATATCTATCGCCCTCCTAGTTTGATCAGGGCCCTATCTCCCCGGGATGAACCCTACCTGGTCTTTATGTATATACTTGGAGATAAATCCAGAGAGTCTGTTAGCATAGATTTTAGTTAGTATTTTAAGGTCATTGTTTATAAGGGAAATGGGCCTATAGTTGCTGACCTCTGTTGGATTTTTCCCTGGCTTTGGAATAACTGATATGAAGGCTGCATTTAAGTCTTTATTGATTTCTCCCCCCTTCTGGAAAGAGTTGAACATACGGGCCAGGTAAGGAGCGAGGGTTGGGGCGAATTTTTTATAATACACAACCGAGAAACCATCAGGTCCCGGGGCTGTGTTAGCTTTAAGATTTTTAATGGTCTCCTGGACTTCCTCTAAGGAGATGGGTTGTTCCATATCTGTCATATGCTCACGAGATAATTTGGGGAGCGTGATGTCTTTTAAAAAATTCTCCATTTTGTGTGGAGCAATTAAGTGAGATTCCTTATAGAGATGTGCATAAAATTCCTGAAAAATTCCCAATATTTTGACAGGGTTTTGGGAGAGTTCTCCTCCCCTCATTTTAATCTTAGGGAATGTTACATGCCTGGTTTTAGGGCTCAACTTGGTGGCCAGCCTCCAACCTATACGGTCCCTCTGATAATAATATTTAGCCCCAGCCCACCTTAATTGTTTATCCGCGATTGTGGTGAGTGCTAAGTTGAGTTGGGTTCTTGCGTGTTCTAGCTTAGTCAAAGAGTCTGAGTTCGGGTATTTTTTGTGTGCTTTACTCAGGGAAGTGAAGTTCTCGGTTAATTTGCGAATCTCCTCTCGTCGTTGGCGGTTTAATTGGGATGAAATCTGTATTAGTTTCCCTCTTATTATAGTTTTATGAGCCTCCCAGAGGATGGAAGGAGATACCGTCCCATTGTCATTTTCCCCAAAGTACTCTTTTAAAGATTTTTCAATCAGGGTGCAGTGGGTGGGGTTCGAAAGTAGGGATTCATTAATGCGCCATTTACGTGGCCTACTATTACTTGAAGAGAGACTTATCGTGAGGGTTACCGCCTAATGGTCTGAGAGGGGGGTGTCCCAAATTTTTGCAGCCCTTGCTAAAGGGACTGTTTTAATGGTTGTGAAGATGTGGTCTATCCTGGAGTAGGTGTTGTGTGGGGCCGAAAAATGTGTGAAATCTTTAGAGTGGGGGTTTAATTCTCGCCATATATCTACTAGGCCTTGTTCATAGAGTGCTTGTGCTATCTTCAGGCTCTGTCTCGGAGGTCTTTTATTTTGGGGATCTGCCTGTTTACTTTTATCAAGTGAGAGATCAAGTGGCACGTTCGTATCACCCCCCATGATCACTACCCCCTGGAAATGAGAGGAGAGAGTGTTTAATAAATGAACTATGAATTTCTTCTGTGCCTTATTAGGTGCATAATAAGAGATAAACGTATATTCTTGCTCACCAATTGTGCCTGAGACCAGAAGATAACGACCTCCCGGGTCCCTAATTATCTTTTTCTGTGAAAATAACAGGTGTCTGGTGAGGCAGATGGCTACTCCTTTTGATTTATTAGGGGCGTTAGCCAGATAGAATTGGGCGTAATTCTTATGAAGAAAGGCAGGGTTATAGGATGTTGGGAAATGGGTCTCCTGCAATAATAGGACCTCAGCTTTTAAGGAGTGATAGAAATTAAAGAGCTTCCTGCGTTTGATCTGTGAATTTATGCCTTGGACATTGTGGGAAAGAATTTGTATGTTCGGGGTGGTGATATTAGAACTATACATGGACCAGAGGGTAGATAAGCGCTTGACCAATAGATCTCACCTTAAAGTTAGAAGTCTGAAGGGGTCCCTGGGCTTTCTTCTGAAGAGAGCTGGTTCGCCTGGACGTGTGAGGCACCTTTACCCGAGAGGACACTTCCTGTTGTGCCGACACCTGGCTCCGGGTAAGTAGAGAAAAAGCATAGACAAGAAAGAAAGAGAAACATGAAAATGTTGCATGAAATAGGGTAAAGACAACTCCTACATTAGCTAAAGAAGAGCTGGTTAAATGAAGTGGGGGGTTCTCCAGACGGGGCGCAGGGGCGCTCGAGCGCATAGTTCCCTCTTTGGGGAAACCACGACCCGGCACCGAGAGAATTCAATGGTTCTCCCAAGGTCGGATGGAGGCGCATTGTAGCCGCCCCGGGGAAACCATCAGTATTACCAAATAATCAGTCATGTAACATGACTCTATAGAGTGAATAAGCCCCATGTCCCGTAGCCCGAAGACCCCGGGGAGGGGAGGGAGGCCACCCCCGCTCAAACCTTGCGGAGCCACCCCCTTACCCCAGGGGACTGCTTTCAAACCCTAGTAACCACCCCCGATAGTGTAAACATTCAAACAGAGGAGGGAAACAGATTCTATTATACACTTTCCTGGTCATGACAGGAGATGGGATGAACATGTAAAAATAAAAATAAAAATAAATATAAAGTCCCGACAGCCCTCTGGGCCCTGAGCATTAACTATTCTATAGAGAACAAAAACGAGTAGGTTGTTGACTGTGCCCAATCAGTTATGAACAATATTCAAACAATGTATAATGTTAACGCTATCATCCAGTAGGCTTAGATACCAGGTGTCGTCCCGGGATACCGATCGGAAGTGGCAAAAAAATATAGGAACAAAATCCAAAGGAGGGAGGGGAGGACCCCCCCCCAAAGACAAAAAGAAAATACCAAAAAGAAATGAAAAGAACAACAATAACCCCCCCAAGCCAGGGGATGAACGATTAGTTCACCCAGGGGTTTGTCGGGTGAAATCGGAGTTCCAAGAGTTCAGCCTCGGAATAAGGAGAAGAAGTAATCAGACCCAATGGCCCCTGTAAGGGGAGTCCGTCATGGAGGATGTGCTTCCTTGGATCTCTTCTTCTGTTGCTTTTTCCATACCGTAGTTAGGGGACTCTGGGGTGGTGGTCTTTTAGAGGACGTGGATGGACCTCCAGTGCTGGGAAGGTGAGGAACCTCTTGATGAATGAGGCCAAGCTGCAGGAGAATTTGCTCCCCATCGCTGAAGGATGAAAATCCATAAGCAATGTTTCTGTAGGAAAAATTCAGACAGAAGGGAAAAGACCAGCAATAAGAAATTTCTTTCTGTGTAAGAATTTGCAGTAAGGGTTTTAGGGAGCGTCTCTTCTGAACCGTATAGGGAGAGATGTCGGCATAGATTTGTATTTTATGACCCTGTATAGCGAGATTGTCCGCCGTGCGTGCCCTTCTCATGACTTCTTCCTTTGTAGAATAGTGGTGCGGCTTTATAATTATGTTGCGTGGTAGGCCATCAGCTCGCGGGGGTTGTAGGGCCCTGTGGGCCCTATCCAATTCCAACCTATTATCAGGGATCTCCGGAATTAGATCTTTGATGAATGAACGTATAACAGGGTGGATATCTTTAATGGACTCCGGCAAGCCTCGGATCCTAACGTTGTACCTCCGATTTCTGTTTTCAAGATCATCGATTTTGGCCAGCGCATTCTCTAATTGATCTTGCAGGTCTTGTATTCTGCATGTATTCTGATTAATTCTGCCAATCATTTGATCTGTCTTTCTTTCTATAGTGTCGATCCTGAGGCCAAATTGTTGTAGGTCTGCATGAATGGAGTTAGTGATTTGGGCCGCAGTTTGAGAGAGGCCTCTAGATAAAAGCCTGGAAAAAACCTGCATCATGGAAGGAAAATCGGTGGGTTCTGCCAGGTCCGGGATGTCTCCCAATCTTATATCATTAGGTCCTTGTGACAGGTCTCCTATAGACAATGGTGTGGCCTCCGCCAATGTGCAGCCTAGCAGTGAGAGCGTGTCTGCCGGGGATACCAAGAATTGTTCCGGGGTACTCACTGCAGCAGCTCCCCGTGATTGCGGTGAGGGTTCCTGGTGTGAGTGCGAGGCCTCCATGTCCTCCTCCGGGCCTCCCCATGGTGTCTCCGAGTTGTACAGCGTGGCGGACGCCATCTTGGTGGTGCTGGGCTGATCCGTCACAGCCTCCAGCTGGCTAGTTAAGGCCCTCCTCGCGTTGCCTGAAGTCATCCGGGTGGTAGGCTCGGTGTTCCCCTAAAGTCTGGAGGTGGTCAGGCGGCGGAACGAGGGCTCACCGCGCTACAATGGCGTCATGATCTCCGGGATGGTGCGGAGCTCCGGGACTACGCGTCCATCTTGGTGGAGTCCGCGCATGCGCCCTTTTTTTCAAAATTTTCATTTGCGACTGCGCAATTGTCTTCAAAGTGCAACAGCGCTGAAAACTGAAAATTGGTCTGGTAGGGAAGTGTTCTAAGTGCATGGTATTGAAGCGGTTAATCATGGTGAAAGTGAGAATAAATGCATACACATATCAACCAGTAATGCAAAAACAGGTCCCTGATGACGTCAGATGTGACGAAACTGGTAGGAGCCACGTCTACACGCCCACCACGTTACTGCACATGCGCGGCCCGCCGCGGCCATTTTGGTTCCTGACGGAACGAACGCTGTTGTATGATCATCCAAATGTGAGTGCATCTTTCTAGCTGAATTAAAGTTTGCTTTTTAACAATATTACGCTATGTGAGCCCCCCTTTCTTTACATGTGACGGTTTGGGGATTATATACCTTCTGGGAAGCTATTTGGAGGGGCTTGCCTTGTATCTGGACGTGATCTGTGGAAGAAAGACCATCTATGTAGCATAGCGGTGGATTTCCTGCCTGAGCAGCTCTATTTGTAATTTTGTGTGTTTGACCGCTCTTACTTAGGGGGTCACACACTCGAGGGTAAGAGCGTAGCACAGAAGGTGTTGTGTGGCACGAGATTGGTGTGATTTCTGCACAGAGGCTGGGATCCTTTCTCCTGTCTTTTCTCTTCATGGACTTTTATGATTACTTAGCGCTGTACTCATTATTGTTTTTTATGTGATTTTGTCCAAGTGTAGGATATCTGGTACAGCAGCTTTTTTATCTTAGACATTCCATTGTTATCAACATTTTCTGATTTAAGCGCGGATTTTGACATTTTTTTCTTTTCCATAATGCAAAAACTAAATGAGGCCAAAGTGATGTTACCATTAATTTATTCAATGTGATATATTTATGCAAGGTACAGTTACAATGAAACAATGTCAATCAGAAAAATCACAATTTGATAGTAAACAATAAATATACATAACTTCAGAAAATAATACACACATAACTATAGTAATTCTCTTTCTCTCTCTCTGTCTCTCGCTCTATCTATCTATCTATCTATCTATCTATCTATCTATCTATCTATCTATCTATCTTGTATATACAGTATATATTGATGTTTGGGGTTGTTGTTTAGCTCAGCGGTAGTGCTTCCCAGTGAGTTCAGGAGTTCAGTTCACTCCAGCGATGCAGTTTGTAGGATTGGTTGGCCCACTTTTATTAAAGAATAGGTAAATACAGAGATTTTTGATTTACAGGATTAGATAGATTAGGTTTAGAATGTGGCAGAGAGCAGGTTTAGGGTTAGTTCGTTTTTGCTTGGACTTACACTTTAAGTTCATGAGAGAGTGTGATCTATATACTTCAGTTCAGGTTGAATTAATCAAGAAACTTTTTTGTCTTATTTCAACTAACAGTTTCTTTTTGTTTTAGGAACAGTTTTTTTTTTCACAGTGCCAGGCTGTTGACTATTTGTTGGGGCATTTCACCATGATTTTGAAACACATGTGTTTTCCAATGAACTGTGTCTTGAGTAGAGTTGAGCGAACACCTGGATGTTCGGGTTCGGTGGGTTCAGCCGAACTTCGGGAAAAAGTCTGGGTTCGGTACCGAACTTGACCCGAACTTTACCCCGAACCCCATTGAAGTCAATGGGGACCCAAACTTTTCGGCACAAAAATGACTGTAAGAAAAAGTCCTGGAAAGTGCTAGAGGGCTGCAAAATGATTTTAGAACAATAATCTGTCCCTTACAGCAACAGCAGGAACCTGACCCTATAGGAGTAGGAGATGATTTTAGAACAATAATCTGTCCCTTACAGCAACAGCAGGAACCTGACCCTATAGAACTAGAAGATGATTTTAGAACAATAATCTGTCCCTCTAAGCAGTAGACTCTACCTAGTCCAGTCAGATTGTTCTGTAATGCAGGATGAGATCTGCAATCTGTCCCTAAAGGCAGTAATAGTAGTAATCTCTACCTATCTATCTATCTATCTATCTGCAATCTGTCCCTCACAGTACCGGCAGCATCCTCTCCCTACACTACCCAGAGAGCATGTGACATGCAGCACTAAGTGACTCCAGTTTATAAAGAGGCTGGGTCACATGATGCACTGGCCAATCACAGCCATGCCATTAGTAGGTATGGCTGTGATGGCTTCTAAGGGCAAACCAGTGAAACGCTTGTTGATTGGGTGCCCTGCAGCTATTCAACATGCGTGATCAAATACCCAAACCCTTTTTTTTCAAATGTCCGGGTTCGGGTCTGGGTCACGGACACCCCAAAGTTCGGTACGAACTCGAACTTTACAGTTTGGGTTCGCTCAACTCTAGTGTTGAGCATCATGTCACATTTTGGGAGTCACTTCCCCACCTTGGTATACACATACTAATATACTGAAACAGGGATTGCACCTCCACATCCATACTGTAATCCCTAACTTGTTTAAGATTCTTTTAAATAATACCCATGCCACATCTCATTAAACATATAGGGGTTGATTTACTAAAGGGAAAAGACTGTGTACTTTGAAAAGTGCTGTTGCCCTCTGCAAGTGCAGTTGCTCCAGAGCTTAGTAAATGTGCAAAAGCTCTGCTGACTTCCATCATCCAATCATGTGGAAGCAGAAATGCTGTTTTTTTATTTCCCGTGCACATGATTGGGTATTCTTTACAAAGTGAAGCCTTGCCTCATTTACTAAGCTCTGGAGCAACTGCACTTGCAGAGTGCAACTGCACTTTGCAAAGTGCACAGTCGTTTTCTCTTTAGTAAATCAACCCCATAATGTCATGGAATGTTAATCCTAATAAAAGAATGAAACTATTGAGGCAATTGAATAGACTAAATGCTGACATAGCTGCATAGGTTTGCGCAGCCTGTTGAATTAGGGTGTGCACAAACACACACAAATAAATGCGTATGTATACACAGTAAATATATATATATATATATATATATATATACAGAATATATTGCATACAGTATGTCACAAAAGTGAGTACACCCCTCACATTTTTGTAAATATTTTATTACATATCTTCATGTGACAACACTGAAGAAATTACACTTTGCGACAATGTAAAAGAGTGAGTGTAGAGGTTGTATAACAGTGTAAATTTGCTGTCCCCTCAAAATGTCTAAACTGCTGGCAACAAAAGCGAGTACACCCCTAAGTGAAAATGTCCAAATTGGGCCCAAAGTGTCAATATTTTGGCACCATTATTTTCTAGCACTGCCTTAACCCTCTTGGGAATGGAGTTCACCAGAGCTTCATAGGTTGCCACTGGAGTCCTCTTCCACTCCTCCATGACAACATCACAGGGCTGGTGGATGTTAGAGACCTTGCTCTCCTCCACCTTCTATTTGAGGATGCCTCATAGATGCTCTTTAGGGTTTAGGTCTGGAGACATGCTTGGCCAGTCTATCACCTTTACCCTCAGCTTCTTTAGCAAGGTAGTGGTAGTCTTGGAGGTGTGTTTGGGGTAGTTATCATGTTGGAATATTGCCCTGCAGCCTAGTCTCCAAAGGGAGGGAAGCATGCTCTGCTTCAGTATGTCACAGTACATGTTGGCATTCATGGTTCCCTCAATAAACTGTAGCTCCCCAGTGCCGGTGTAGCATAATTTATTGATTGCCTAACAAAAATGGAAACCTGAAGTGACGTTACGTCGCCGCCATGTTGCTACATCCGCACTTGTCCGCACTAAGGATACAGAGAGAAGGCAGCAAGCAGACATCTTTTTACATGATTTGGCATAGGCATG
>BLSH010225030.1:107983-120544 GCA_018402905.1 Glandirana rugosa
TTTCACTTAACCGCTGACATGCTTCACAGTGTTAGTCTAACAACCTCATTAAACTCTAAAGTTTATGACGACGAAACTCTACCTAGTGCAGTCAGATCGCTCAAAGCAGCAGTATGTGAAATCTCAAATTACTCCCACAATCTGATCGTTGTGTACGATCGTAACGACCGTTGTGTTAGGCAGGGTTTGATCTGTAATGTGTCACTCAAAGCAGCAGTATGTGAAATCTCAAATTACTCCAACAACCTGATCGTTGTGTACGATCGTAACGATCGTTGCGTTAGGCAGAGTTTGGTCTGCAACTCAAAGCAGCAGTATTTGAAATCTCAAATTATTCCAACAATCTGATCGTTGTGCACAATCGTAGCGATCGTTGTTTTATGCAAAGTTTGATCTGCAATCTGCAACTCAAAGCAGCAGTATTTGAAATCTCAAATTACTCCAACAATCTGATTGTGACACTTCGTACAGTCGCCAATTCACTTTCTCAAATTCATGCTACGTTAGCTTCCCTGGTCACGTCAGGGCAGGATCTGAGGGCCAGGGTGGAGGCGTTGGAAGCCAGACCATTCTTGTCACCAGAGGTACCAGCCCCATCCGGGCCTCCAGCAGGGCCCGGAGCCCAGGCCATACCCGTGTTTGTTTCCACGGTGGCAGGTATTGGTTTAGCCACTCCCTCTGTCATTCTGGCCCATTTTGTCCCTGCTAACGTCAGAAAAGATATATTAGAGGGGAAAGATGTCAATCTAGCATCCCTCCTGATCGCAGCACATGATGTAGCTGACAATCGCTCCTATGCTTGCGGGGATGTGTTGGTCATTGTAAAGACCAGGGATCAGAGGCTTAGTCGCAAATTATCCATACCGGAGTTTGTCCTAGCTTTCAGCATGTATAGAGACATTATCTGTTCAGTGCAGCCAGGGCGCAGGGAAGAGCTGGACCATATTTATACGCCATAGTGGAACTAGGTCACAAGTACGGTGGTACTGGTTTTTACGACTACCACCGTTCTTTTTCAGCCAAAGCGGCAGCGGTACTTCTCCAACATCAGGTAACGGTTTTCTGGGGGTACATTGATACAGAGCTTTTCTGCAGGAAATTTGCCGGTCTTAGAGCCCCAGTATGCGCAAGTTGCCAATAGTCCTCCCACACGATCTTGTGGTGCCCAAACGCGGATCTCGCTGCCCTGCCCGGGATTCCCCAGCCAGGCGTTAGCGGTGCTACCAGCTCCAACAGCTCATCTCAAGTAGACAAATTGGGCCGGCCTATACATCATCTAGGTAAGGCCCAGATCTGCAACAACTATAATTTGGGGTCATGTAACTACAACCAGTGCAGGTTACTACACATCTGTTTCATTTGTTTCAGGGCTCATCCTAAAACAACATGCTCCCTGAAACACGTAAATAGGCCCTGACTAAGCCGGGTTAACATTCCCTTGCTGGAAGCCTGGCTGGCGGAACACCCTTCACCTACAGTCAGGGAATTTCTGGTTTCAGGTTTTTCGTCAGGTTTCCATACCGGTTTCGTTGCCCTCCCACAGACGACTTTCGAATGCCCCAACTTGCTGTCCGCAGTTGGCAACTGGGAAGCGGTGGACACCTTACTACAAATAGAGTTAGAGAAGGGGTTCGTAATAGGCCCGTTCTCCGAGCCACCATTTGAAAGCTGGAGGGTCAGTCCAATCGGGATAGCTGTTGGCAAATTCAATAATAAATTTCGTTTGATTTACGATTTGTCAGCGCCTCATTCCTCACAGGTACCTAGCTTAAATTCATTGATCCCATCCAATACATTTTCCTTGAAATATGCTTCCGTAGATCAAGCCATCCAGAGTATCATCAGCTTGGGGGTCGGGGCCTGGCTGTCCAAAGCTGATATCTCTGATGCTTTTAAACTATTGCCGATTCTTCCCTCCTTGTGGCAATGGCATGGAATCAAGTGGCGGGATCAATACTATTTCGCCACAAAGCTTACGTTCGGGTCTAAGAGCAGCCCGTGGCTCTTCAACACTTTTGCCCAAGCCCTTAGTTGGATTTTAGTACACCGGGAAGGTTGCCAGGAAGTTATCCACTATCTGGATGACTTCTTACTGATCGAAGCTGTCCACAAACCACCTTCTGATCTTGGGAAATTGGTTTCCGGCGGCAGCTCAGGTCTGGGGACACTTGTGGGGTGGTCAGACAGTCAAGTTTGTTTCAGACAACGCAGCAGCAGTCGAAATTATTAACAAGGGTAGATCTAAGTCACTGGCTATTATGGCCTTTTTAAGAAAGCCAACCTGGCTCTCCCTGCAAGGGAATTTGCACATCAATTGCATTTTCATCGAAGGTACAGGGAACTTGGCAGCCGACGCTTTGTCACGTTTTAATTATCCTTTATTTTTCCGACAGGTTCCAGAGGCAGACCTTGAGGCTACACCATGCCCATGTTACTCAATGCTCAGGATGGACTAAGTGTCCTGCAGGCAGGGGCCAGGGAGCTGATCACCTCTTCATTAGCAGCTAATACCAGGAAAGCATACGACATGGCTTGGCAAGCCTTCCTCTCCTTTTTAGTGCAATTTCCCCACGCAGACCGGTTCAGCGTGGAATGTGTTTTGGCCTTTATCTCCTTTTGCCACTTTAACCTGAAACTAACGCTGTCTACTATCAAAACTTACGTGGCAGGCACCCAAACGATCCTTCCTTGTTTTCTGCTCACCCCATTAAAGCTATTTTTAAGGGTTTACAAAAGAATTGCCCACCTGCTACGGTTAACAGACGCCCAGTCACGGGACAGCCATGTCTGACATGCTCACCACAGCACCGTTCGGCAGACAAGCCAGCCTGATCATCAAGGCAGCTATATATCTGGCTTTCTACGGGTTTCTGAGGCCGAGCGAGTTTTCCATGTCAGGTCCTCGGTCCCGCCCTGTTTTGTTAAAACATCTCACCAGACATCAGGGTCACTTCAGTTACACTTGGATACATGTAAGAGTAGCCAAACAGGCAGAGGCTCGGACATCAGGTATTTTGAAACTAACACAGCCTGGTGTCCGGTCAAGGTGCTGGATGCCTTGATGTCTCAACTTAAGGGAAAGATTAGTAATGGACCTCTACTGCCGTTTCCTGATACCCCTCTCACTACTAGCCAGTTCATTAAACATGTGCAAATTTTGCTGTCTAGACTGGGGGCAAACCCTAAAGAATATTCAGGTCATTCCTTCAGAATTGGTGCAGCTTCTGCTGCCTCTCAGCAGGGGGTTCCCGCACACATAATCCGGAAATTAGGCAGATGGAAATCGTTTTGCTATGTCAGATATATTCCCAAACCTTTTGCCGAGATGTCCAGTGCTTTTGCTTGGTTGGCTGATTAGTTTGTGTCTTGTCACAATAAAAGATTGGTTACCTAATCCTATCTGTGTCTTTTTGCCCCCTTTAAGGCATACTGACCTTCATGACCACGGCACACTTCAGGTCTCTGTCCAAACCAATTATATCTCCCCATTTCGCTTCTGAAGATTCCGAGCACAAATGTTAAGGCTGGCCGCAGGCCTGCCTGTATTTGTAGGAGGAGTCTGGGGCACATATAACCCAGCCTCCTCCTACCAAGGCCACGGCTTTCTGGGAACGCTTCTCCCACCCTTCCTAGCCCTTAAATTCAACAATTCAATTACCATAAGACTATAATGGGTATGCCCCCTTTAAGGCATACTGACCTTCATGACCACGGCACACTTCAGGTCTCTCTCCAAACCAATTATATCTCCCCATTTCGCTTCTGAAGATTCCGAGTACAAATACAGTAGCACTACATTAATGGAAGAACTGATCAGAGGGAGATATTTCCCATTCCCCCCAGCACACTGAGCAATAATACTAATGAGCATGTGGTGATTAGGGTGAGCCCAGGCACACCTGGCACACCCCCTGTGCATGACTATGCCCACCGGAGTTTTTCATTTCACACTTTTTTTAACACTATGTTTTGATGCTACATTTTAAAAGCAGTTACAAGCCTGCATATCTCACAGCTTTGCAAATGTCACTCAATACCGCTGCTTTAAAAATGTAACATCAAAACAGTGTCACGTATTTCTATATACTGTATTTCAGTATGTAAGCTCCGTTTACTGTTAACAATACATGTGAAATTTAAAACCCTGGTGGGTGTAAAAAGATGTCTGCTTGCCGACTTCTCTCTGTATCCTTAGTGTGGACTAGTGTGGGTGTAGCAACATGGCAAGGAACGTCACTTCCAGTTTCCATTTTTGTGGGGTTATCAATAAATGACGCTACACCGGCAGCACTCATGCAGCCCCAGACCATGACACTCCCACCACCATGCTTGACTGTGGGCAAGACACACTTGTCTTTGTACTCCTCACCTGGCTGCCACCACACACTCTTGACACCATCTGAACCAATTATACGTTTATTTTGGTCTCATCAGACCACAGGGCATTGGTTCCAGTAGTCCATGTCCTTAGTCTGCTTGTCTTCTGCAAACTGTTTGCGGCTTTCTTGTGCATCATCTTTAGAAGAGGCTTCCTTCTGGGATGAAAGCCATGCAGACCAATTTGATGCAGTGTGCAGTGTATGGTTTGAGTACTGACAGACTGACCCCTCCACCCCTTCAACCTCTGAAGCAATGCTGGCAGCACTCATACATCTATTTTCCAAGACAACCCCTGGATATGACGCTGAGCATGTGCACTCAACTACTTTGGTCAACCATGGCGAGGCCTGTTCTGAGTGGAACCTGTCCTGTTAAATCGCTGTATGGTCTTGGCCACCATGCTGCCGCTCAGTTTCAGGGTTTTGGCAATCTTCTTATAGCCTAGGCCATCTTTATGTAGAGCAACAATTATTTTTTAGATTCTCAGAGAGTTCTTTGCCATGAGGTGCCATTTTGAACTTCCTGTGACCAGTATGAGAGAGTGAGACTGATAACACCAAATTTAACGCACTTGCTCCCATTTCACACCTGTGATTTTGTAACACTAACGAGTCACATGATTTAGACATGGTTGTGTGTTGAGTTACTTTGAGGAGACAGCAAATTTACACTGTTTTGCAAGCTGTACACTCACTATTTTACATTGTAGCAAAGTGTAATTTCTTCAGTGTTGTCACATGAAAAGATATAAAATATTTACAAAAATGTGAGGGGTGTACTCACTTTTCTGAGATACTGTATATACATATATATATATATACACAGTATATATATATACACATTGCATACACACATTTCTAAATATATTCAAACAAACATTTTAAAATGTATTAAAACATGTTTTAATAAATAGAAACGTATCAATGTAAACAAACACTTTAATTTTTTTAACTTATCAAAAATGTGATGAGGCCAGTCAGTGAGCAGTGTGTTGTGAGGACAGCCAGTCAGTGAGCAGTGTGTGGTGAAGACAACCAGTCAGTGAGCAGTGTGTAGTGTGCAGTGAGGACAGCCAGTCAGTGAGCAGTGTGTGGTGAGGATAGCCAATCAATTAGCAGTGTGGTGCTAATACAAGTGGTAAAACTGTACATAAAAAAGTCCTCATTCAATCTAGTGATAAAGTTCATAAGAATTTCTTCTGTACAAAGAGATATGAAAAGAGTTTCATTCCCAGAGGATATCAGATAAAAGAGATGTGTTATTGGAAAACAGCCACCAAATGATAATCCTTCACCAGTAAAGATGGGAGCTTACCAGAAGACCACTGACACTCCTTCTCAGGGGTATCGGAAACCACTTAGAAAGATCTCAGATCTGCCAGAGTGCATCTCAGATGTCCACTGATGGCTCTGATGTTAGTAGCACCTCCTCTCTCTGTCCACGTTCTCCGTATCTCCTCCCCAGTGGGTGATAAGGTGGTATGAGATGTAGAAAAAACATAAGGAGACTCCACTAGTGTAATAAGTCTCAACTTGTGTTTATTAAAATAATAGGCAATTATAGCGTGCAAACACCAACCATACCATAAAATTAAATTAAATTAAAATGCGCATACGCAGCGGTGTGTGTGCGTCACGACCCATCGATCGCTTCATCTAACCAGACATCATCAGGGGAACCAGTGGACAGTATGTAGTGAGTAGGTTAGGAGAAGTTCTCCAGCTCTTTGTGTCCAGTGTAACGGTTGAATCAGCACAGATGAAGCATGAAGGGATTTTCTGCAGTGATAAATGTAAACCTCTTACCACCAGCCACTTACCACATGACTGGAAGTAGAAGACTCCTGGGCTGCCATCTCTGCTCCATCTCCGTCCCAGTTTCAGCTACTCAATTAGCCAGAGCACCCACATATGAGTGTATAAGAGGGAGAATTTGGCCATGCCCCATGCCACCCACCGCCTCCTCAGATGGGGAGATACTGCAGAGCTAAGAGTCCCCACTGGCTGCAAGCTCCAGGATGCTGTTTTCCTGGGCTTTAGAAGGACACTGCAGCTGGGGGAGAATGTCAAAGGCAGACCTTGTCGACCCTGTGACAGAGATGGTCATAGCAATTGGGTGAACCCAAGCACCCCTCTGGAGCTGCCTCTGGATTAGGGTGTGCCCAGGCACACCTGGCTTACTCCCTGTGCATGACTATGCATAGCTGTGTTACAGGAAACACACCTATCACCAGCAATTACCTTCATAGGTGCAAGTGGCAGGTGGGTGAAGTGGCAGGCTGTTCCTCCGATGGTAGACATGTAAAAGTGCTCAATCGGTTTAACATGAAACTACCATATGTTCTAAATTGGCATGTGCATGTACATGATTATATACTGTATGCTGCAAAGTCACAGATTGCATTTAAAGTGTTTGCTACCCCAAAACTTAATTCCTGATAAGTGCCTGCTGTACCATTTACTTGTATGAGAAAGTATCCTGTTCTCTTTGTATTGCTTCCTTTATGGGAAATACCTGGTGATCCTGCCAGTCCCTCTATTCTCCTATTAAAAACTGCCCACACGTGGGGCGTGGCTTGGCGTATGGCGGGATAGGAAGCATCGGCTCCGAGCTCCCACTTCGGCTGCACATATCCACCGCTGTACTGGCGACTACATCGATCCTTTCCCCCCACGATGAGCAAGCAGAAGAGCAGCAGCACAGACCCCAGACTCTCCGGAGTGGGTTAGGTTATCCATTTCTTTCAGAAGAACAGCCCGGCCACCAGAAGCTCCCTGGCCTCCAAGATGAAGCTCTGCGACACTGCAGCTTCACATGCTGGCACACAGGTACGCTCCTCCAGACTCCGGTCACAATCTCCTCAGGGTTCTGAATGTGAGTCCCTCCACTTCAGAAGCCCTTCTCCAACCTCCCACAGTTCCAGGGGAGGATGGGATATGGAGACCTACACAAAATCCCTCCTGACCAAGCATGACATTGAGGCCTACATAGATAGGCTTTAGAGATCACAAAGGAAGGAAATCGCTGACCTACGCAGAGACTTGGGGCGCCGCATGGAGGACATAGAAACCTCTGTAGAGGACTCCATTACTAAAATTAACGATCATGAGGGGATACTACAGGAGCATACAATTCAGATACAACAGCTTTTCTATAAAATATAAAATAAGTATTGCGCTTAGGATAAAAAGAATCTTATAAGCTGCTGCCTTCCAGTAGAATTCTTCCTAAATAGGTAGAATATAATAAGCAAACCCAAAAAAAAGGTCTGGAACTGGCGCTGCTTTGGACAATGTAATTGGTCCTCATTCACTGTACCCACATCTTGGTACTGTCAACCATTTTTTAAAAAGGTGCAACAAACATATGGTAAAGTGAATGTGCATATGTGCAAGAACAGTATCAAATAAATAGTTGTTGAAACAATTGTGCAGCGTAAACATATTAAAACTGCAGTAATGTGCTTGTGTGCGGAACCCTATTTATCCTTAAAAATATAAGAAGGTGTTTTAAGATGATCAATAGTTATAAAAACAAGTCATTGGTTAAAACAATTAGTTGAAACAATGTTTAAAATGAATTAGAAGAGTCAAAGAAGCTGTGCCTACTGACCACCCCTTAATTAGGTGGATTAATATATGATTGACCAATAAGACGCAACAAAATTCATAAACGTTGTCAAGTTCATAAATGATTAGTTCATTGCATGGCAGTGATCAATTCCCCCAAAGTGCTCGGTGCCTGAGAATATTCCTTTGCAGTCCTAACAAAGTTCTTGGTGTGAGTCACTCGTGCTCCCCACAAGGTCCCCTCCTTACCAGAGGGTGCCACCCCTATAGGGGTAAAGCACCTAGCAGTATCTCCGGTGCTGGTGTTTGTCCTGATCCTACAGTGATTCCAGAGAGTCCCACCCCTAAGGGGGTAAGGACGCCTACCAGTATCTCCGGTGTTGGTGTTGATCCTGGTGCTTGAGGGAATCCACACACACAGCTCGGACACTGGCATTGACACTTCTGGTTCTCAGCTGTCATGACATTTCCCACTCTTGGAGATCTGTCTAACTTCCTGGAGACTTTTGAACTACCCCAAATCAGCATCCCGGATTGGCCCCTGAGACCTTCAACTCCTGGGCTCCCCCTGACCACAGGATGGAAAACTCAGATAAAGCAGAAGCACTCTGGGTCCAAGGCATCCAAATCCTCCACAGGATGAAACTGTCTCCCCACCCACCAGTAGGCCGGGAGCAACCCTCTATGCCCTTTTTCATGGCACAGAACACCCGTGCTTTATTTCTGGAACTGGGTTCACGCAGGGACTAACGAAACTGATCTGAAATACATATCTTATGATAAGCATATATTATATGTGGTTTTGCTTGCTCATCGCCTTTTATAAGCCTGTTATTATTTGATTATCTGTGGGGGCCCGGGGGAATTGGCCATGGGTGCTCACTTACAACCGTGGTGCGTCTAACGGTTCTGGATGTCCATGGCATGCCCCTGGGGACTTCTCCCTGGCCCCACATGGTCTTTGCTCTCTATAAAGTTTATCTGTTCTGCAAAGCAGCCTGGGTGGGATGCCCGGCATGTTTTACCTTACGTTATCACACATTAGGGTTCACAGAGACTTCACTGTCTCTGTTGTAATTATGTTTATTAGTTTCTCTGTTACTGTGACCATTGTCACTTTCCTAAATGGTCATTAGAGGGAGTTACTTCCCTTCACAGAAAGCTACCACCTATGCAACCGCACCTTTACTGTTTTTTTATTGCATCTCTCACACTGCTCATCTCAGGATGCTCATACACCAGAATGCTTTTCAGTACCTATGCAAGTTTTGGTAGCACATTTTGGAAAATTGAGATCATCTCCCTCTACTTCTTTCTTTCTTTACTCTCTTTTCTCCTCTTTTCTGTTCCCACCCTACCCTACCCTTAACCCCCTCTATTATACAAGGGTCATAGATGCACCCAGAGACGAGATTCTACACCGTTGCTTTGCCTGCTCTCCCTCATACCATGACCTATGGCGCCCCCCCCCCCCCCATAGCCCTGAAGATATCCTCACTTAAAGCGTTTGTTAACCCAAAACAAAAAAATGCTGCTCTTGTCTCTTTAATGTGTCATTAGCAGCATGGTGCTTTTGCTTTTTAAATTATCCTTCTGTATCCCCTAAAATACCGTTTCATAATGCCAGGTCATGATCTATGCAGGCTATGCCACTCCCAGCTCTCCTATCGCCAGTGTGCCTGTCTTCAACTCCCCCCTCCCTCTTCCTCTCGTAGCTTCTCCTCTCTGCTCTCATAATTATTTCTAAAAGCTCCTATTTCCTCTGTATTAGAAGAATACATTCCCTGTGTCCCTGTTATATCAGAAATATTCTTATCTATATAGATAATACAGCATGGCTCTGTCTCTCCAGCTGACATCAGCAGCAGTGCTCAGCCCCACCCTCAGGAACTCTGAGTTGAGAGAGAAAAGCTGAAAAATGACAACTGATCACAGTAAGAAGGTGTATTATCTACACAGAGAAGTATATATATGTTATAACACAAACACAGGGCAACTTCTTGTTATAATACAGAGCGGAGGGGAACATTTTATACAAGTGGCTTAACAAACACTTTTACTGCCGAGGTTTTAACATGCCAGAAAAACGCAGGCAAATACTACATCATTTTCATAAATCCCGCACTCAGATCCTATTCTTACAAGAAACACAGTTTCGTGCAAACTCCATACCACACCTTCAAAATAAGCACTTTAACACTTGGTATTACAGCACAAACCCCTCCGCTAAATCTTGTTGGGTCTCAATTGCATTCCATGAGTTATTTACCCCAGAGGTACTGAATTCATATGTAGATCCATTGGGAAGATATCTCTTTTTGAAAATACAATATATGCAAACAATATTTACCATCGCTAACACCTATCTCCCTAACCAGGAACAGTTCACTTTCCTCTCCTCCGTGACAGCCCACCTGGAGACCTTCGGGACCCTCAATCTGATCTTTGGGGGGAGATCTGAATACTGCCCTCATACCCAGACTGGACTCTTCCATGGCTAAGTCTCATATCTCCTCCTCCACCCTAGCCAAAATGCGCTCCATCTTCACCAACCGTGGTTAATATTTGGAGGGTGCTCCACACCACTGAGATAGACTACACGTTTTACTCAGCAGCACATAGCTCATATAGCAGGATAGACTATGTATTTCTATCTCAATCTTTACTTCACTTTGACCTGGCCTGCAACATTGGGCTCAGACTATGGTTAGATCATGCCCTGGTACATCTTACATTGGGTTAGCTACCTCGCTCCCTGCGTAGATCTACCTGGCGTTTAAAAGATAACCTACTCACTGATTTGTCCTGCACATCAGCGATCTCTAAAGCCATTAGTGACATCACTAAAGACCACACTGACAACACGACCACTGCTATGAACAAATGGTAAACATTAAAATGTGTCCTACGGGGAATCTTTATTCAGCATGGCTCCAGGCTGAAACAAGCTTGAACGGAAGAGCTTAAATGTCTGTTTGCTCTTATCACCTCCCTTGAGGTGACCCATAAACACACCCTAGATCTTGACTGAGTTATTTAATGCTCGACGAGACCTACTACGACTCCTGACAGTATGGTCCTTGACTGCCAGGGACAGAGCAAGACATCAGCACTATAGCCAGGCCAACAAATGCGGTAAATGTTTAGCAAGAGTCATTCACCTGCGATCAGGTAAACAAAACATCCCTCGTATATTTACCTCTGCCAATGAGAAATGAATCAAAAACTCAGAAATAGGAACTATTACTCTTCCATTTACAACCTACAGCCTACGTCTCAAAAACTCAGATCGCCTCCCGCCACCCATCAGTCAATGGTTGATTACATACAAGACACTGCTCTTCCCACGTTACCCACAGAGTTGGTTGAGGAACTAGAGTCCCCAATTACCACCTGACTTTTTAAATGCTTTTAAAGGCCTTAACAATGGCAAAAGCCCAGACGGTTACACGTCACAGTTTTACAAGACCTTTGCCCCGCTATTGGCCCCAATTATGGCTTGAGCATTTGAGGAGGTGGATCAGTCACACCACATACTGCCCAAACTACTTTTGGCGCAAATAGAGGTCATTCCTAAATCTGGTGAGGAACCAACAAGCTGCGGTAATATTAGACCTATATCACTCCTAAACGTTGATCTTAAATTATTCTCTAAGATTATTGTGACCAAACTTGCTCCTCTCCTCCCAGACTTGATTCACTATGACCAAAACACAACCAAAACACTCCACCTGATTTCCTATGCTCGGCAACAACGCATCCCTGCCTGCCTGTTGGTTTGTGATGCCGAGGAACCTTTCAACAGGATCAGGTGACCCTTCCTTCAACTATCTCTACAACAGATAGGGATGGGTACCAGACTTCTGGCCAAAATGATGTCCTACTTTGGCCCATCGGCATCTGTACTAGCCAATGGAGTGCAATCAGACAATTTAGAGATAAACAATGGAACCCTACAGGGCTGGCCCTTATCCCCCATAACCATTTAACACCTGGCACAAGCGATTTGTAATAATGACTCCATCCATAAGGCCCATACCCCCTCGACCCACTGTAAGCTGTCCTTATACGCAGATGACCTCCTGCTATATATCACAGAACCCCATATTAGCATACCCTCCTTTCTTCAGGAGCTTGATCACTTGTGAATTACACAGCAATAGAGTTGAGCGAACACCTGGAAGTTCGGGTTCTGCTGGTCCGTCCGAACTTCGGGACAAAGTCCGGGTCCGGGTCTGGACGGAACCCGAACGATCGCACGGACAACGAACCCCATTGAAATCAATGGGAACCCGAACTTTTAGGCACAAAAATGGCTGTAGGAAAGTCCTGGAAAGCCCCAGAGGGCTGCAAAAGGAAGTAAAATGGGGGTAAGGGTAGGGCAAGTGCCCTACAAAAAAATGGGGACAGGGAAATAACTGTAAATATTTTTAAAAAAATAAAAACATAAAAAAAGCAAAAATGGAGGTGAATGTGGATCATCTTCAAACTGTGTCTGAAAAGTATTAATTAACGGTAGAAGCCATATAACTGTTCTAAAATCATCTTCAAACTAGGGCAAGTGCCCTACAAATAAAGCCCAAGGCAGGTCTGGGCCTGGGCCTGAAACAGG
>BLSH010225030.1:124718-139045 GCA_018402905.1 Glandirana rugosa
CCTTTCCATTCCTCTACAAGTCACGAAGGCAAAATAATTATAAACCAAATTTCAACGACACATCACAACTCGCTTGGGCCTGACATTGCAAGCCCAGGCATGGCTTGAAATCCCACAGGCACCGTGCCTGGGCCTGGGCCTGTAAAGTTTTTAGCAAGCCCAAGCCAGGCCCCAAGACGATAAAATGAGGTGCACAACTCTTCGACGTCCCGTCGGTTAGTTGTTCGCAAAGTGACCAAACGGGAATCTTCGGTAGTGTCGGTACGGATGATTACCGTACCGACACTAACCGGCCACGTAGTACACTGGGTCGGAGAAATATTCGACCTCAGTGTCACGACGTCAGTGTACGAGGAACCCAATCATATCCCTTTCCATCGACTGCCGCACTCCCTGTCTAAAATCGGTAAAATTCTGGACTAGGACGTAGGACTCTATCTAATGAAATGATGACGACAGACACGACGAACCCGAACGATTTTTGAAATGTCCGGGTCCGGGTCCGTGCCACGGACACCCTAAAGTTCGGTACGGACCCGAACGTTACAGTCCGGGTTCGCTCAACACTACACAGCAACTTTAAACCAAATATTAATAAAACGGAAGCACTGAACATCTCCTTACCTTTCCATGTCCAAGACAAGATTCAGGCCAATTTTCCATTCCGTTGGCTACCTAGGTCTATCAAATACTTAGGGACCGAAATACCTCGCAACCTTCACAATATTTACCCTCTGAAATTTAGCCCACTCAGGACTAAAATCAGGCGTTCCCTAGAATCCTGGCACCAATTCAAAATACCTTGGTTTGGCAGGATGAGTGTCCTTAAAATGGGCATTTTACCCAAACTGCTTATCTTTTCCAAACCCTCCCTATTACTCTTCCTAAGGCCTTCTTCCGTACAATTATATCCTTGGCCATCATGTTCCTCTGGCAACACCACCCCTCTAGACTAAAATACTAAATACTTTGCACCCTTAAAATGGGTGGAGGGGTAGGTCTACTGGATTTTGAACTATACCACACTTCGACGGTCTTCTCTAGACTTCTAGAGTGGTTCCCCATCCGTTGACCAAACCTTCCGTGCAAATTGTACAAGACATGGCACAATATGACCTACAAGCCCTGTTGTGGGGTTATAACACAAAATTTTGCTCCATGACCATGATGTCTGCTCCCACCCTGGCAGCATTATCCCTATGGTACCGACGACTAATCTCCTACTCAATAACCACGGAACCCAGCCCACTCACACCACTGTTTGACAACCCTGGGCTTGCGGATAGCCCTATTAAGATTTAACGCCTATGAGAGATCCTCAAGTTCGCATGCGCCAGCGAGAGATGGAGGTCGTCTGAATCCAGAGCTCCATCCCGCTCTGTCATTTATGTCCTACAGGAGCCTCCAGTAAGGCGGGTACCCCCCTGGACAGGAGTGCAGCACCTCAGAGGACCCCGTGTCGCCCCCGGGGGACCCGAGAACTGGCACAGATCGGACGGGAGAGTGCCGCCGGTAAGCGAGGCCACAGCTGCGGCATAAAGTCAGGCGGTGATGCCACTGCAGGCTGAAGACGAGCCCCCCCCGTACTCACCACACAGAAGGGACAACCTCTGCCCCCCCCGGGTTGCACTGGGCAATACCTGAGCCTGATTTGGTGAGAGCGGAGCAGGCTGTGAGGGGAGTCCAGGGCTGCGGCCTTCAACACATTGGGAGTTAAACCCCCAATCCGTCATTACAGCAACTCTAGGGGACCCCCCTCCTTTTGAATTGGGACACAGGGGGCTTGCTGCCTCCCTCGGCCGGTCGCCTCCCAGAGCTGGGCAGCAGGGGTCTGATACTTTTAACCAGGCCTCAGGGGGTGGCTGGGCCTAAGCCTCCTTACAGCCTAACAGACAGTGCGGCCCCCCAGTCTGATACATAGTTAACCACAGCTCGCAGGGAGAGAGGGCTTACAAGGGACCCCTGCATTACTGATTATATCTATTTAGCCTTCTTCCAGCTCACTTTTGAACAGTGCTCCCTATCTTTATCTTCTGCTGTGTTCTGGGACTGAACCCCTTCTTCAGTCCTCTTTCACTGCGGGGGTTTAATCTCCAGATTTTGCACTATGTATGCAGCTGCAGTCAGGTGGGATCTGACTAAACACCCGGGCTTCACTAACGGCCAATCCACAAACTCCCAGAGGCCCCCCGGAAGCTCTCCCAGACCGAAGAGATACCACAGAGGATATGGAGGCTGGGGCAGAGGGGGGTTTGCAGATCCTCCCCAGTCCAGGTCCTTCTTTCCCTGAACTCTCCAACCCCCAGGTTCCATCGCCAGCTTCTGCAATTTCCCTCCTGGAGAGAACCCTTGATGAGATGTTTGTCTCCCCGAATGGGGACCGAGCACCTGACCCGAACACCCCAGGTGTCGTGGAATCACCCGCCCCATCTCTGCATTCCAACTTAAGGTTTATGATGGAAACCTTTTCCAAAAAGCTCTCCAAAGGCCTTGCTCAGACGGCTTCCCAAATAACTTCCACCATCCAGACGGACCTACAGAACCTAGGTTCCAGGATCAATGCCATAGAACACAAGACAGAACAAATGATAGCTAGGGCGAACCAAAATACAGTTTGCATCCAAGACCTACAAGATTAGCTGGACACTGCTCTTTCTAAGATTGAGTATCTTGAGAACCGCTCTCTTAGATACAATTTCCGGATCCAGGGGCTCCCGAGAATCCATTACGGATGTTCAAAGCACAGTCCGCTCCTTCATCAAAGAAATTATCCCTGATATCCCGGACCAAAGGTTGTAACTGGACAGGGCCCACTGAGCTCTTCAGGCCCCTCATTCTGATGGTCTGCCCAGAGACATTGTGGTCAAGCCACACTTTTTTTGGAGTCAAGGAGGAAATCATAAAAACAACCAGGAATACTCCCCAGCTGTTGTTTCTGAGTCACCAGATTCAAGTTTTCATTGACATTTCCCCAGCCAATATATTACTGGTGGTCCTTCCCATTCCGTCTCTCTTTTTCCCCTAAAGGCAAGAACTTTGGCTTTAGTACTTTCCAGGAAGGAGAACACTTACTGGTCAAGCTGGGACTGATCTCACTGGACCCGTACTCTGCCCTGCAGGCAAAGATTACAAGCTCTTCCAAGTGGCCCTCTCCTCAGAGTCCAGTTCCTCCAGTATGGCAAAACCAACAGTCTAAGAGATTGAAGGACTCTCATCCCCCATGATAGGATGACTTTGCTTTTGGGCTAATGTTCATTGAAGGTCTTCCTCGACCCAAGTCGAGTGTTCCTACCTCTCATGTTGCATTGTGTATCATTAACTTGTTTATTTCTCTTCACAGGTTGGACTCTGGGGTTTACTCACTATTGTTCAGTTGTGTCCTTTTGGTCATACATGTACCTACGGGGGAGGGTTTTCTGTGAGGTTCAACTCGGACTTTGTGGTGGGGGTCCCCCTGGTAGGGGGCACGGGGCTGAGCGCCATTCCTCCTGGTCTGGCCCAGGAGATGGGCCAGGGCGGGGGGTGTGGACAGGCCACTTGTTTTGGGGGGCTTGTCCCTTACCCCCTCAGAGTTTGGGCATTGTATAGTACTTAATGCTCGAAGATAGCATTTCGTGCTCACTATTAGGTCATCTCTAATGTTTTGATATTTTGAAAGATGTTGTCGGTCTCGGGGGGGGGGCTGGGGGCCTGGCCTCAATGCGTCGGTCCGGGGGTGGGGCGGAGGGTTAACCCCATCTGGGGTTTCCCTTCTTCTCGCACCCCTATCCCCAGCCCATTCTCCCCCAGGGGGGGCTTCGGGGTATCGGATGCTGTTGTTTTTACTACTGTTGCTCTGTCTGGTTGGAGATATTTTCTGATATAAAATGAGATCAGGGCTGTGTTAGAGACGGGGCGGTTGACATGCGCCTTCTTCTGCTTCTGGAAGCCTTTGTATGGCTCACCGAAGAGTAGAAGTCACTCTGCCATTTATGCGGAGGTTTTGGGTTCTTCTGGTGGGAGCGGACACTGGATCCCCGACTCACACCCCCCCAGACACTGAGGGCTGAGACGGCCAAGGGCCCGTGCCTCCCTCTCTCTCTCTTTCTTCTTCTTATTTCCCCTATTGGCTTTTTTCCCTCTTTCTCTCTTTTCTCTTTTTCTATTTTTAGTCCCCAGGAGGACTTCTTTCTGAAGGTCGCAGAGATTAAGTGGCTCTCATTTTTGGGGGTGGTTCACCCTACCACGCATCTTTGCCAGGTTCAGATAAGTGGTCTTTCAATGATGCATATTCCTCCTTTAATTTGAAATGCCCTCCTCTCCTAAACACCTAGTTACGCTGAAATTGGCATCCCATAATGTCCAAGGCTTAAATTCTCCCCTGAAACTCCGGAAATATTTCCACTCGGCTCTTTCTCATCATCTGGAGGTTCTCCTTCTTCAGGAAACCCACTTCCCTTCCCAATATAATCCTAAATTCATAAACAAGAAGTTCCCCCATTTGTTCTGGCGAATGCCCCGAATAAGACAAGAGGGGTGGGGGTTTTCTTTGCTAAAGGGCCTAATTTTTCATTCCAGATGGGAAATTAGGGACCCAGAGGGTAGGTTTATTCTCCTGACAGGAGAACTCAGAGGCCAGACTTATACATTTCTTCTTTATTACACACCAAATCAGGGCCAGGTGCAATTTTTCCGGTATATGTTGGGAGCTCTCTCTCCCCAGTTTGAGAGTATGGTAATTTTGGGGGGGACTCCAATACAGCCCTAGATAACATGTTAGACAAATCCGGATCGGAGTGAACTTGCCTTCATCAGCCCCCGAGGAGGAGTCTGAAGATTGTGAGGCTCCTTTATACACTAGGGTTGGTGGATGTGTGGAGGGAATGCAACCCAAGGTCGAGGGATTTCACTGACTTCTCTGCACCCCACGGGACTCTGGCCAGGTTAGACCATATCTTTATGGGGGCCCCTTTGATCCCTCAGGTTTCCAAATCTTTATTGGAATCATTAGTGATCCCCCCCTGTCCGATCACTCAGAGCCAGCTGGCAGTCGGGCCTAGGCCCCAATGGCGGCTTAAGGAATCCATTTTAAATAACCCAGTCCATTTTACTTTGTTAGCGGAGGATCTTAAGGAATATTTTAGATTGAATGAGGGAGAGGAAGTTTCTCGAATGACACTGTGGGCGGCCCACAAAACTGTAATTGGGGTAAGATCATCCAATTGTCGGCCAAACTTAAAAAGCAAAGGCAAAGTGACATAGTGAAGCGGGAACAGGAATTTCATGACCTAGCTAAGGCTCATAAAAAAGTCCCTCCCTCCAGTCCAAAGCCAAACTGGAAGCAAGTAGAGTGGCCCTCAATTTGGCCTTGACCTCTCAAGCTGAGCGACAGATCCAATGGGCTAACGCCCACTTCTATCTCCAGAAGGACAGGATTGGCCATAAATTAGCTGCGAGACTATCCCCGAAGTTCCATTCGTTTACCTTCCTGAAGATGAGGGATCTCTTGGGGGATCTCACGCAAAATCCGCAGAAAATTATGCCCTCGTTTCTCAAATTTTATAATGAAGTCTACAAATCAGAGTCCCCGGTCCCCTCCTTATCCCTTCCCCAATTCTTGAATAATATTTTGCTCCCTACATTAGACAGAGAACATAGCCTGTCTCTAGAGGAACCTATTACAGAAGCCAAGATATTGGACGTTATCAAGCACCTCAAAAAGGGCTCTGCCCCTGGACCTGGTGGGTTTTCCACAGGTTGTTACAAATAGTTTGGCCCTATTGTGGCCCCCCCTAGCAAACTTTTTCAATCCTCTACAGAAGGATACAACCGTTAATGGTGACTTGAATATGGCCAATATTTCAGTTATCCCAAAACCCGGTAAGGATCCCTCGGAAGTAGGCAACTGTAGGCCCATATTCTTAATTAATAATGACTTAAAAATTTTAGCTAAAATCTTGGCAAACAGATTGTCCTCTTTCATAGGGAATTATATCCATGGGGACCAGGTGGGATTTATTCCTGGGAGGCAGGGACCCGACCAAATTCGGAGGGCAGTGGACCTCATCTCGCTCCTCAGATCGGGGTGGGATGGCGGATCCTCACAGGAGGGGTTTTTACTGTCAGTCGATCTTCAAAAAGCATTTGACACAGTTCAATGGCCCTATTTGTTTGAGGTCCTGGAACATTGGGGGTTCGGCCCTCGTTTCCTGTAGACTCTCAAAGCATTATATGCCAACCCCAGTGACCGAGTGAAATTGCAAAATTACCTCTCTGACTCGTTCTCTATACACAGGGGTACCAGACAGGGCTGTCCGCTCTCCCCTCTGATCTTTGCTATCGCTATAGAGCCCTTGGCGATAACAATCAGGGATCCTGGAATCCGGGGAGAGAGATGTGGTCCTCGTGCGCATAAATGTGCCCTCTTCGCTGATGACCTTTTATTACTCATCACTTCTCCCCTTACCTCGGTTCTGAACATTCTCTATCTTCTTGAGGAATTCGGTAGGGCATCAAGACTAAGAGTCTAATATGTCTAAATCGGCGGCCCTAAATATAAATGGGCCTGAAGGGACTGTGCAGCAGATCAAAGATCTCTACCAATTCCCCTGGAGTCTAGACCAAATCCCATACCTTGGTATCAATTTGATGCCCAGTATTGACCAATTATATAGGACTAATTACCCCCTTTATATAGACAACTGACGGAAGATCAAGCTTCTTGGGAGAAGATGGGTATCTCGTGGTTGGGGAGGCTTAACTCGGTCAAGATGACCCTCTTGCCGAAGGTCCTCTATTTCCTTAGGTCCCTTCCCATCCCCTTAATTAAATCACATTACTAAAGCTCCAAGCCCAAATTAAAAAGTTTATCTGGGGAGCAAAGGGCTTCAGGTGCACAGCAGAAGTTCTCCTGAGATGGAGCAACCAAGGGGATCTGGGACTCCCTAATCTGTGGAGGTACTACGAGGTGGCCCAGTTGGCTCAATTCTCTATCATTTATGCTTCTTCCAACAGACCGGACTAGGTGGGGATCGAGAGACAGGCTGTCCCTCTCAATACCATTGACTAGTTTGGACCCCTCCAAAGTTGAGACCCCCGATCTTGTCTCCTACGTTATCCCATTCGATCGCTCTATGTGACTCGCTAGGTAGGGCCTCTGGACTGGTTTCCGGCATTCGCCCCTTACAACATTTATATAATAACCCCCGCTTCCCTCCGGGCCAGGACATTCAAGCATTTGAGTGGTAGACCAACAAAGGGCTATATAGAATTGACCACTTTCTATCCCTATCGGGCCCCATCTCCTTGGAATATTGCACTAGTAAGCTTGATATGCCCCAATCGGAAATATTCCACTTCCATCAAATCCAACATTACATTGCTTCTCTTTGGAGGGACAAGCCAGCTCTAGAGGGTATCGCCCCCTATTAGAAGTGGTGTTCCAAGCTCCCCTCACAAAAGGGGGGCATTTTCATTATCTATGCATCATTGATGGCACTCCCCCTGAAGCCTCCATATGCTAAGCACTGGGAGAGAGATCTGAACCGGTCTTGGGATGCAGACAAATGGTTCTCCATCTTCCTGAAATCCTCCCCTGGTAGGGATTGCTTAACATCTCCTTGGTGGAGGCTAATGTAAAAGTGACCTCACGTTGGTACTTGGTTCCTATCCGCCTATCCCTCATGTTCCCAAACTCGTCTCCATTATGTTTTAGAGGGTGTGATCTTTTGGGCTCTTATTTTCACACATGGTGGGAATGCCCGAGGATCAGGGGGTTCTGGAACTGAATTTTCTCATTGCTGAGGAAAGTCATGGGTCAAGCGATTCTCCAAGATCCAGAAATTGCCTTTTTGTTCCTTAGGCCGGAGGGCTTATCTGGGTCCATGTACAAACGTACTCAATTCATTCTTCTAGGCGCCAAGATCACTCTGGCGAAGGCCTGGAAGAGATCAACTTTTAATGCAGCCAAAAAGCAAATTACATGGATAATGACCCACGAGAAGTTGGCCAATGCTCTCCTGGACTCCTCAGATAAATTTGATCTGGTATGGGAGCCCTGGCAGAAATATCTCAATCTTCCTTCCTAATTAGGCCTGGACAACCGAGAGGTGTGGTATTCCTGGCGATCGCTAATCTCTTCTTTTTTTTCTTTCTCTTCTCTCTCTTTTCTTTCTTCTGCCCTTTAGTCTTCTCCTCATCTCTTTCTTTTCCTGCTTAGGTGTACTTTTGGATGAGGTTCTTCAATGTCTAAGATGGTGATGGTTGATCGGGTCACTTGGCCCTAAGAATGTTCTATGTTTTTATTTTTCACTGGAGGGTCAAAAGGAGTATGCTATGGGGTGGGTGCCTTGGGGGTGGGTCTGTCAGGAATGGTTTCACCTGTTGCTCCCAGAACTATGGGAGGCAGTTCCGGTGTCCACCAGCAGGTGCCCCTTAGCAGTCAGAGGCAGAGCAGTTCCAGTGTCCACCAGCAGGGGCCTCCCAAGAGCCAGCAGGCTGTGGGAGTAGGCCACACCCAGGTTCAGCTGGGAACTGGCTATTTAAGGGCACCCTCTTCCCTCAGCGTGTCACTATTCCGTTCGCCTTTCTGCTGCTAGAGATCCTGCTTTGCCTGTTTCTCTCCACCTTGCTTCTTGTCCCATGCCTTGTATCCTTCTTGATTTCCCGTATACCCTGTAACCTTGTCCAGTATTAGCTTTAGTCTGCAGTGTAGGTGTTTATGTTTTTGTCAGGTTTTGGGTTTTGTTTGCTGGGGTTGTTTATGTTCACTGTTTGCTGTGTTTGTTATTTACTGTGCACTGTAAATAAATCTTTCTTTTTTAAGTTATATACTTGTTTGGTCTCAGTTTCCTGGTGTAGCTGTGTGTCTGGTCTGCCAAGCTGCTGTATCCTGACATAATAGTGACACCCAGTTACGACCAGATCAGCTACACTTGGGAACTGAGAGCCAGTTGAGTTTTTTGCTTTTGCTTTGTCAGAATGCTTAGAGCAAAGGCGATTTGTCATGTGCAGCAGAAGACAAAGATTTTTGTCATTCGTTTTGGGAGGATCTCACTGAGGAGGAGCTGTTGGGAAGCATTTTGACAGCACATGCCTTAGCCGTGGAGGGCAGATTCTCCCTTAGCAAAGTACAACCCTTGATTCAAGTCTGTTCTAAGCTACTATTTCAGTTTACTTCTCAGGGCCATGATGTATACACTCCTCCATTTACTTTGTACCAGGCTGGATTTTTGGGATGGTTGCTGAAACATTGTACAGGTTCCTTTTATCAGCAATATTCAGCCTATTCACAACAAGAACTATTGGATTGTATTGCTGCTGTGCACTCCTTAATTGAGCAATATGAGCAAGGGAGAGACAAACTTACTTTAGTTCACCCTCTGCTACAAGCTTGGTCAGAGATAATAACCCCAGCTGCTACTGAGTGCTCCTTACCTCCTGTGGATCAATACCTTGCCACCAGTAACCACACTTCCTCTGTATGCAATCTATTGGAGGCTCCCTCTGCAGCACCATTACCCATAGCAACATCTCAGGCCTCTTCCTGTACTTTTGCTACTCTTCCTTCTACTCTCCTCAATACTGTTACTCTTTTTCCATCAGCAGTACACTCTGGTCAGCACAATACTGTTATGTTACCTGTAGCACTCCAGTATCTAAGCCCAAAAAGAAATAGAACTTTTTGTCTGCTGATGATATCCAGTCCTCCTCCATGCTGATGACTGTTGCAGATGATATCCAGTCCTCCTTCATGTTGCTGCCTGTTGATGATATCCAGTCCTCCTCCATGCTGATGACTGCTGCAGATGAGATCCAGTCCTCCTCCATGTTGCCGCCTGCTGATGATATCCAGTCCTCCTCCATGCTGATGACTGGTACTGATGAGATCCAGTCCTCCTCCATGTTGCTGCCTGCCGATGGTGTTCATGCCTCCTCCATGTTGCCGCCTGCCGATGGTGTCCATGACTCCTCCATGTTGCCGTCTGCCGATGGTGTCCATGCCTCCTCCATGTTGCCACCTGCCGATGGTGTCCATGCCTCCTCCATGTCGCCGCCTGCCGATGGTGTCCATGCCTCCTCCACGTTGTTGCCTGCCAATGGTGTCCATGCCGCCTCCATGTTGCCCCTGCCTATGGAGTCCATGCCTCCTCCATGCAGTCATCTGTTGTCAAGCCAGCCACGGGTGATCTGCAGCCTGCCACCCAGCTGGACTATGCTGATTTTTGGGCTGTTGCCCCTCTGAACTATGCCAATTTGCTCCGGTCTGCCTCCTCACCGGCTGACCTGCTCCATTCTGCCTCCATGCCTGATGACCCGGTGCCCACTGATCCTGTGCCCGCTGTCCAGCCTGATGTTCCAGTGCCCGCTGTCCAGTCTGATAATCTGGTGTCTATTGCCAAACCTGATGTGCCTCTGCCCGCTGCCAAGCCTGATGTGCCTCTGCCCACTGCCAAGCCTGATGTGCCTCTGCCCGTTGCCCTGCCGGGCGTTTCTCTGCCCTCTGTCTCTTCTGATAATCCAGTGCCTGTGGATCTGATGCCTGGTCTCCAGCTCGTTTCTGATGATCCTTGGACCAAAGTTCAGTTTAATCTTATTGACTCTATGCCTATGGCCATGCTGGATTGTCCTTTGGAGGGTAGGATTCCATTTGCCATTGAGTCTGATATGGCCGAGGCTTTGTATATCTGGCATGGTCTATCTGTTTGGTCTAAGATTCCTTTCTCAGTTGCCTCGATTGGGTCCCTCCTACAGTACATTGCTCCGATGGCGCCAAAGCCTGGTGGTCTGGAAATACCTTTTGCAATTTGTAGCCATGTTGACCTTCACAACCTTGGTAGTGGTGAGCTCCAGGGGAGTGGTAGAGCACCATTTGTGCCTTGCCACAACCCAGATGCAGTTGCCACAACCCCAGGTGCGTTAGGGGACCTGTGTCGGGTAACCAGTGCCTTGGGGAAAGCTGGATGGCCGTTGAAATGGGAAAAAAGTCATGGGAATCAGGCAAGCTACAGGATTGTAACCAGACATTCCGGTGTCAAAGGTTTGGTGTTGTCACATGACCCCAGGGCTAAGGTTGCGAATGACCCATGGTACCCCAGGATTGGGATGCCTACTGTCTGGAGGGATCAAATGTCCTATGCGTCTAGGAATCTGGCCAATGGAGTACCTAGCCAGTTACCAGACCCAGGCGGTGGAGCACCTGTCTTCTTTTTGGATCCCGGCAGCAGGGCCTCTTATTTGGAACCCGGTACTCCTTGGACTCTTGAGACACTTTTGTTTGGGACTTTTTCTGCTAGGGCTGGTTGGAGCGTCCAGAGGTTGCTCTTTCGTGGGGCTCCCAGACCTATGGGCCATAGTTCCGGTGTCCACCAGCAGGTGTCCCTTAGCAGTCAGAAGCTGAGCAGTTCCAGTGTTCACCAGCAGGGGCCTCCCAAGAGCCAGAAGGCTGTGGGAGTGTGTCACACCCAGGTTCAGCTGGGAAGTAGCTATTTAAGGGCATTTCTCTCTTCCCTCAGCACGTCACTATTCTGTTCACCTTTCTGCTGCTAGAGATCCTGCTTTGCCTGTTTCTCTCCACCTTGCTTCTTGTCCCATGCCTTGTATCTTGCTTGATTCCCCGTATACCCTGTACCCTTGTCCAGTATTAACTTTAGTCTGCAGTGTAGGTGTTAGTGTTTTTGTCAGGTTTTGGGTTTTGTTTGCTGGGGTTATTTATGTTCACTGTTTGCTGTGTTTGTTATTTACTGTGCACTTTAAATAAATTTCACCTTTTTAAGTTATATACATGTTTGGTCTCAGTTTCCTGGTGTAGCTACATGTCTGGTCTGCCAAGCTGCTGTATCCTGACAGGGTCTGTCCTCCTCCTTTGGTCACAGCTTGATCCCGGATGGGGCATCCGGGGGGACATGGACTTGGCCCATGGCCCTCACCACTTTTTGACATTGTGCTTTGATTGTATGTTTGACCCTTGTAATTGACTAATGTTCGCAATGACCTTGTTATTAGTAGTAAGGCCTACATTTACTCTCCATGTTCTTTTATTGTCTTGTTGTTATTGCTCGTCTGAAAACTCAATAAATTCTTTCAAATATGAGAGATCCTCCTGGCCACCGCACTCCGGTTTGCTTCCTACCATAATCGGGTCACCAAAACCCTTCAACGGACTGGTTGACCAGACTATCTCTAACGAAATACTGTAACACCTTGTATCTATCAGGACAGACTCACAGAACACTTACTGCCTTTGAGGAAATGTGTGGCCTCTCAGGTACCCAGACACACAGTGTCCATGATTTATAAGTCAATTATTTCTCACACACACGACTTCCTACCCACCTACACGCACAGTTGGTCCAGGGATCTGGGGGAGGAGATACCAAGAGCAGACTGGCAAACATCATTCCTCTTCGCTAGAGTTGAGCAAACCTCTGGAAGTTTGGGTTCTGCTGGTCTGGCTGAACTTCGGGACAAAGTCCAGGTCTGGGTCCGGACGGAACCCGAACGATCGCACGGACACCGAAACCCATTGAAATCAATGGGGACCCGAACTTTTAGGCACAAAAATGGCTGTAACAAAGTCCTGGAAAGCCCTAGAGGGCTGCAAAAGGAAGCAAAATTGGGGTAAGGGTAGGGCAAGTGCCCTACAAAAAAATGGGGACAGGGAAATAACTTTAAATATTTAAAAAAAAATAAAAACATAAAAAATGCAAAAATGGAGGTGAATGTGGATCATCTTCAAACTGTGTCTGAAAAGTATTAATTAACAGTAGAAGCCATAGAACTGTTCTAAAATCATCTTCAAACTAGGGTAAGTGCCCTACAAAAAATGGGGATAAGGAAAATAAATTAAAATCAAATAAAAAAAATGGGAAGGGGGTGGATGTGGAGTAGGAGCCTAGAGGTTGACTAGGCCGTGACCGTGGCAGTGTAGGTGGAAGTGGTGGTGGTAGAGGAGTAGGAGGAGGTAGCCAACATGGTTTTTTTTTTTTGTATTGAGGCCTATTCAAAAAAAGAAGTATATGAATGGCTGTGTGAGTCCGGTCTAAATGTTTATTCTGCACAAGGTACAGACAAGTCTTGTGGGATCCATGCCTGATTCATTTTAATAAAGGTTAGCTTGTCCACATTGGATGTGGACAAACTGCTCCGCTTGTATGTGATAACGCCCCCTGCCGTGCTAAACACACGTTCCGACAATACACTGGCTGCAGGGCAGGCCAGCTCCTCCAAGGCATAAAGGGCAAGCTCAGGCCATGTGGCCAATTTGGAGACCCAGAAGTTGAATGGGGCAGACCCATCAGGCAGTACGTGTAGGCGTGTGCCCACATACTCTTGCAAAATGTTGCTGAAATGCTGCCTCCTTCTAAGACGTTGTCTATCGGCTGGTTGTGCGGTTTGTTGTGGCGGGCTGCTGACAAAGCTTTGCCACATTTCAGCCATGCTAACCCTGCCTTCTGAGGTGCTGGCGGTGGCACAGCTGCGTTGGGGGCCTTTACCTCCTCCTCTACCTTCACCTTGTGCTTCTGCTGAGCCCCCGGTATCATTTGGGAATGCCCTCAGCAGCGCCTCTACCAGTGTGCGCTTGTAGTCGCGCATCTTCCTCTCACGCTCCAGTGAGGGGATTAAGGACGGCACGTTGTCCTTGTAATGGGGATCCAGCAGGGTGGCCACTCAGTAACAGAGGAAGTTACAATGTGGCCAACTCGGCTGTCATTGCGCAGGCACTGCAGCATGTAGTCGGCCATGTGTGCCAGGCTGCCCACAGGCAAAGACAAGCTGTCCTCTGTGGGAGGTATATCATCTGTGTCCTCTGTATTCCCCCAGCCACGCTCCAGTGATGCCCACGAGCTGCGTTGGGTGCTACCCTGCTGCAATTCCTCCTCCTCCTCATCTTCCTCATCCTCCTCGTCCTCCAGAACTGTGCCCCTGGCTTGAATATTTTGGACCTGGCCTATGCTGGTGCAGGAACCCACCCTCCGAGCCACTTGCGAATGACTGGCCTGATAACCATGGAAATGACCCCTCTTCCTCCTCCTCATCCTCCTGTGCCACATCCTCTTCCATCATGGCCCGAAGTGTTTTTTCAAGGAGACATAGAAGTGGTATAGTAACGCTGAGAACAGCATCATCGGCACTGGCCATGTTGGTGGAGTACTCAAAACACCGCAATATGCTACACAGGTCTCGCATGGAGGCCCACTCGTTGGTGGTGAAGTGTTGCTGTTCCGCAGAGCGACTGACCCGTGCGTGCTGCAGCTGAAACTCCACTATTGCCTGCTGCTGCTCGCACAGTCTCTCCAGCATGTGCAAGGTGGAGTTCCACCTTGTGGGCACGTCGCATATGAGGCGGT